>PVLC010000346.1:212084-231290 GCA_004027655.1 Graphiurus murinus | reverse complement strand
TCCCAGCATTCGGGAGGCTGAGACCGGAGGATCCGGGTTCGCGGCCAGCCTCAGCTACCTAGTGAGGCACTCCGCAACTTAGTGAGACTCGGTTTCAAAATAAAGAATAAAAACTAGGGCTGGGGGTGTAGCTCGGAGGTAGAATGCCCCTGAGTTCAATCCCCAGTACCGCAAAAAAAAAAAAAAAAAAAAAAAAAAATAAATAAATAAATAAAATCTTTCAATTTAGTCCTTGATTGATTTAAATTTAATTGACAAGTGAAAATTGTATGTATTTGTTGTATATAAGATGTCATTTCGAGATATGTGCACATTATAGAATGGCTAAATTGAGCTAATTAACATTCCCATTACCTCATATAACTTTTTTTTTTTTTTTTTTTTTTTTGTGGTAAGAACACTTAAAATCGACCCTGACTGATTCTCAAGGTCAGTTTGAGGTAGAGGCCTCTGTGCGGGGCAGGCGGGGCAGGTGAGGAAAGCTTGGGAGGACCCCAGTGGCTGTGCTGACAGGACCAGTCTGAGTCACGAAGCCACTGAGGGATGGAGTGGCAGAGGAAGCAGGTCCAGCCCAAGGAGACAGTGCCTTGGTTGCACTGAACTTACCAGTGAAAAGCAAATCCAGTGGCATTTCTTTTTAATTTTTGAAGGAGATTTTAGCCAAGCAGCAGTCAAAAATAACAAGAGACTTTATAATAGAGTCTAGCCATTATAAGCCATTTTCACATGACCTATTTATTGCAATACTTTAGTTCTAAATACTTTATTTAAAAAGATTTTGGATGACTTGTATAATGTTAGGTTACTAAATACTAGGTGTGATTTTACATTTTGTTCTATGTTTTGACTCAAGTATAAGTTGAAATTATCCATAATCTCTCCTCTTTTACCCTTTCATAATTGAATGTACAACTTTTTAACTTCCTCTCTACTAATTGTTCAAACTATCTGTGTGCCTTATTTTTTCCTCCCTTGGGTGGCAATTATTTTCAGTTTCTCCAATTTAAGTAGTTTTGGAAAACTCTAAGGTTTTCTTTTTTTAAATGACTTTGTTTTTAAACAAATGATATGTGTTCATCACTGAAAAATTCAAAAATACAGGACAGACATAAGAGCTACCCAAAAAACAATTCATGAGTTACTATGAAGTAGCCACCATTGTGTAAGTCACTCAGTGTTATACATACAGATACATGTACAAAAATGTATATATACTGAGTGACTTATGCAATGTATATATATGTGTGTGTGTGTGTGTGTGTGTGTGTGTGTGTACAGAGAATAGTGGTTGACATAAAACTTAGCTTGATTTAGCGCTGTCAAAGGGCCTCTCGGTTACTTTGAGATGCTTATTGTTAGTGACAGTGTTGCAGCAAATAGATTTCTGTGGATGCCATTTGTATTTTTGTAGCATCGCTTCCTAGAAATGAAATTTTGGTGTCAAAGGGTACATTCAGTTGTTTCAATATGAAATAATTTCTAGTGCAAAAGAAGATTTTAATGTGTATGTGAATGAATTAATGAAAACGCAGATGTACCCACCACCCAGTTCAAGAAGCACAGTGGCCGGGTGCGGTGGCACATGGCTGTAGTCCTAGTACTTGGGAGGCAGAGACAGGAGGATTGCAGGTTCGTAGCCAGCCTCAGCAACTTAGACCCTGTTTCAAAATAAACCAAAAGGGATAGGATGTGGCCCAGAGGTAAAATGCCCTTAAGTTCTCAACCCTAGTACCAAAAAAAAAAAAAAAAAAAAAAAAGAAGCAGAGACTGTGGGTGGCTTTGGACCTCCTGTGAACCTCCCAGTGAGCTCCAAGGGCCTTTCCCTCTCCTTCCCCTGCAAGGGTAAAGACTGTTTTGAATTTCATGTTTGTTGTTCCCTTGCTTTTGTTACAGAATTAACATGTTGCTTAGTATTCAAGAAATAAAAAGCTTTGCATCTTTTTTCCTGGTTATAAATTATATCATATTGCTAGGATGCCTGAAGCGCTGGTGTACTCATTCCTGCTGCTGAGTAGCATCACACCATGTGACTACCACAGTGTATCTGTTTTCCTCTTGGTGGATAGAGGGTTGTTTCTAAGTCTGGGCTGTTACAGACAGTGCTTTCTGTAGCATTCGTGCCCTGTCTTGCTAGTTCTCTTTTAGCACACACATGCCAGAGTTTCTCTGGAATATATTCCCGAGACTAGAATTGCTAGGCCGTATGGTATGTCAGCCTTTTAGTTAGGCAACAATTTTTTTTTTAAACATAACATTCAACAGAAAATGCACAAATCCAAATACATAGCTTACTGAACTTTCACAGAGTATTCATATATCTGACACCCAATATGGAAATTGAGTGCTTACCAGTGTCTCAAAAGTCATCTTGTGTCTTCTTTCAATCACAGACTTCAACCTTGCTCCCCCATCATAACTCCTTACTTACTACTTACTCCTCTGACTTAGATCTTTTTTTTTTTTTTTGCAACTTACATGAATGTAACCGTACAGTATGATGGGTCTGGCTTCTTTGACTCAATATTCTGTTGTGCATACAATGTGGAGCATCACACAAACATGTTTTAGCATGTAGCTGTAATTTGTTCATTCCCATCTCTGGAAAGCAAGTCATTGTTTGAATACAATTTATCCATTCCACTGTGGATGGAATGGACTTTGGGGTTGTCTTTACTTTTTTTTTTTTTTTAATTACAAACACTGCTCCTTTGAACATTTTTTAAATAAATCTGTTGGTGCACATGTTAAAAGAGTCTTTCTAGAAAATATACCCAGAAACTGGGTGTGGTGGTACATGCCTGTAATCTGAGAACTTGGGAGGCTGAGACAGGGGAATCTAAAGTTCAAAGATAGCCTCAGCAACTTAGCGAAACCCTCAGCAGCTTAGCAAGACCTTGTTTCAAAATAAAATAGGACTGGAGGTATAACTCAGTGGTAGATACCCCTGGGCCCGATCTCCAGTACCACCAAAAAAAAAAAAAAAAGTTAAGATTAGAATTGCTGAGTATATCCTCTATATGTCCTTAGTTATACAAGATAATGTTAGATTACTGGGCTTTTAAAGTGTTCATACTATTCATATGTCAAGTTGCTCTCCATGGCTGTTAGATTCCTTTTTAATTTTACCAGATTTTTCCTTCTGAAATGTCTTCCTATATCTTCACTCATACAGTGATTTTTTTCAAACTTTTTTCTTTGCCAATTTAATAGGTGAAAAAGAAGTTTCATATTGAAGGTAAATTGATCCTGAAGACTGTATCTTATAAGGAAACCTAGTTAACACTTGGTTTTCTTTTGCAGCCTGAGACCGCAGATCTTTGCTCCCTCCCTGAGGATCTCGTGAGTATTTCTGCATATTCTGGATTAGCATTAATTGTACCTCTGGTGATAAGTACTCGAAGTAAATGATAGTGACATCTTAGGAGCTTATTTTTATTTAGTTGCTGATCAGACACTTTTTGATCTAACATGGTAACTGTACTATTAAAATGTCAGAAGTAGTGATATTATATGAGATTCCCCCAACTTAAAAAAAGTAAGTTATGTGGCTTTATATTAAAAAGAAATAAAAGGCAGATACTGCTCCCCTGCCTTGCTACAGATCAAAGTTACTCTACTTGCATTTCAAGTATGACTTTGTGACCCTTTCTCCACTTGAATCCTTCCCAGAAGAAAAAGGAGGGCCATAATTTGATTTTCTTGGTCTGGACATTCAGACCTCAGCGTATTGACTTTGTTCTGTCCATGTCTAGATGTGGAAGGGGGAGCGGTGTGTTCAGCGGGGTGTCCAAGCTTTGCCACGTTTTGTGTGTCCACGAAGAGTTTCTACTGGAGTTGGCAAACTTTGCGTGCCGGGTAGCTGTATCCAGTTCAAATGATTTTTAAAGTTCTGGGTTTCTGAGTTTCTCAAATTCTGATTTTCAGGGGTTCAGGATTGTTTATTTGAGGTTGTTCTAAGTATCTGAAACTCAGGGACCACAAGGGATTTTCAGGGATCCATTTCAGGAAGAACCAGCATCTAGCAGATCTACTTTAAATCCATTATACTGCGTGATATACATGTGCATGTATGTCCGCACATACACACACTGTACATTTTTAACGATAGATTGTACCCTCAAACATTCCCATAGAAAGGCAGAATTCCCACAGATTTCTGGATTTGGAGTAGACAGGATGAGATTATAGAAAGAATGGAGAAATAACTTTAAATACAGTTTATAATAGACCATTTTGCAACCAAACTTTAGGACAGATGGCTATTGTATTCATGAGATATAAGAACTTAAAAAACTGACTGGGATGAGTCTTTGGATGTTTATCTGCCAGTTATTTTGCATTCAGTTAAGAAAGAATCAGGTCCAGATTTCTAGTCATGATGATTTACCTTTTTTTTTTTTTTTTTTACTGTGGTGGTCGAAACAGTTTCTAAATTTCCACTAAGTGTACTGGTTTCCAAGAGTGCTGTAACAAGTTACCACTGGGTGGCTTAAACAACAGAAGTGTGTTCTCCCACAGTTCTGGAGACTAGAAGTCTAAATCCATGTGTTGGCAGGGCCGTGCTCCCTCTGAAGTCTCCAGGAAAGGTCCTCTCGCCTGTTGCTGGTTGCCAGCGGCCGGCATTCCTTGGTGTGTACCTGTCTGCTTCATCACATGGCCTTCCCCCTATGTCTGTCCTCTGTATCTCTTCTCTATTAAAGTCATCAGTCATAGTGAATTTAGGGCTCCTCCTACCCCAGTTTGACCTCATCATAACTAATTACATTTGCAAAGAGTCTGTTTTCCAATAAGATCACATTCTGAGGTTCAGAGTAGAAACTTTGGGTCATACTGTTTAACCTAGTATAATAGCTATTTGATTGAATATGCTAATTTATTCAGTGGTCTATGTATTAAAGGTAAGGGTGGGATATTTGATGGGATATTAACAGAATTATATCCAGGTGTCCAGGATTGGTGACTAGCAAGAGCAAGTGCTAGTTTATTAGTCTCTGTTTCTCCTAAGCCATCCAGTTTGGGTGGAGCACCCTCAGGTGGCTTGTAGGGAAAGAATGTCTCAGGGATCATAGCACGATGGCCGGCCCTCTCTTGGGTCCCAATTCAGATTGTCCCCTGAGCTGCATAACCCAGGAAATGGAGGAGAATAGGTGCAGCCTGGGTCTATGTTTAAGGAACCTGCCTTCTGCTCTCTGTATGGTCCAGTCCGAATGTCAGGAGCTGACTACTCAGTTTGCTCTTTCCTTGGGACTGAGCTGAGAAAGTGTTGCTAGAGGCAGGTCTGTCTTATTTGGGAAAAGGTTGAGCTCCTCTTCTTTTGGTATAACACCAGTCAAGGATAGGCAAACCTAAAACAGGCACCGAGAGCAGAGATTGCAGGTGCAGATGCCTTCAGAGGCTGGGCAAGGAAGATGAATGTGTAAAGCAGACAGACACTCTTTATAGGAGGCTTTGGGGCTTGTAGTAAACTGAAAAATGTTTCAGGTTAGCACTTCGAAGGCCAAACCAAAAGCATCTCCAAGGTGGTTTCACCCTGTAGACTATGAGCTCACAGACTTGGAGGCAAATGGCAATTTGCTTGGAGCCTAGAGGGTTCCTGAGCTCAAGGTTCTTCTGTATCACATTCTTAGACTTCTTGGAGATTACATTCCTCATACTGTCTAACAGGGCATTTGTGGCACTGTTGCTGTAGAAGCCACAGGACTTTTAATTTTATTGCATTAGTTAGTTGTCCTGGGGATGCTTTGATCCAGTGACTTCCTGTGTTCAACCCTCTCTGGAATAGAGTCGTATTTAAATACCAAAAATAGCTTTTGTTCAGGTCTACATTGGCCATCTTATTTCGATGTTTGTAGTACACTTTTACCTCAGAAAGTTTCTTTAGTAGCTTTTGGCAAAAAGCAGTAATGCTCAACTACTATTTTATGTCCCGTTTCTCAGTTTTGTTTTGTTTTGTTTTTTCAGTACTGGGGATTGAACTCAGGGGCATTCTACCTCCGAGCTATACCCCCAGCCCTATTTTTTATTCTTTATTTTGAAACCGGGTCTCACTAAGTTACGGAGTGCCTCACTAGGTAGCTGAGGCTGGCCGCAAACCTGGATCCTCCAGTCTCAGCCTCCCGAATGCTGGGATTACAAGCGTGCACCACCACGCCCGGCTCCGTTTCTCAGTTTTTTTTTGTTTTTTTTTTTTTTTTGCGGTACTGGGAATTGAACTCAGGGGCATTCTACCTCCGAGCTACACCCCCAGCCCTATTTTTTATTCTTTATTTTGAAACCGAGTCTCACTAAGTTGCGGAGTGCCTCACTAGGTAGCTGAGGTTGGCCGCGAACCTGGATCCTCCGGTCTCAGCCTCCCGAATGCTGGGATTACAAGCGTGCGCCACCACGCCCGGCTCCTCAGTTTTAACTCTCTCAAGATCTCAAGTGAAAGGGATCTGGATGATAAATGATTTTAGGGCAGAAATACATTTCCCACTTCAGACTTAAGCCAGGCTTGCAGTGTAGTAACTCAATACAGCTTTAAAGACTTACTTGGGCCGGGTGTGGTGGCGCACGCTTATAATCCCAGCATTTGGGAGGCTGAGACTGGAGGCTCTGGGTTCGCGGCCAGCCTTGGCTACCTAGTGAGGTATTCTGCAACTTGGTGAGACCCAGTTTCAAAATAGGGCTGGGGGTATAGCTTGAAGGTAGAATGCCCCTGAGTTCAATCCCCAGTACCGAAAAAAAAAAAAAAAAAAAACTTACTTGGTGTTGGTACAACTTTTGGACGTAGGAGAGACTATTGCTGTATATTTAAAGAATTTTGCCTAGAAAACACTGTCTCTGGGTATGATTAACCATTTTTGTTTCTCAAGCCGTGTGTGCAGAACTCTGAAATAGAAATGTTAAGTCTGAATGTGGCAGGGTCGGGGAGGGGCAGAGTAGAAGGGTTAAGGATGAATAAAGTGAAGACAGGCATCTGTCCTTGACACTCTGCATGTACATTCCTTCCTTGCCTTCGGCCCTCTTCCTCCTGCTGGTGCATTCTAGAGAGTGTCAGAAGTCTCCAACCATTGGTGGTACTCCATGCTCATCCTACCTCCTTTGCTGAAAGACAGCGTGGCAGCACCCCTGCTCTCTGCCTACTACCCCGACTGCGTTGGCATGAGCCCTTCCTGCACCAGTACGAACCGCGTTGCCACCCCTGGTGATACCAGCCCTGGGAAGCTGGAGCCCTCCAAGGTGGCCCCCTCTGCACTTGGTGAGATCCGTTCCTAGTACTCCCTCCTTTCCATCCCTGCCCCTCTCCCTGGAAGTGCAGAGGTGAGAAAAATGCAAAAGGATTTTTCGAAACTGTGAGACATGATATAAGGCACCTCATTATTTCATGCATTTGATTATGCAGTTGGCTCTCTATTTCCACAGGTCCGGGATTCACAGATTTAAGTACCCATGGATAGAAAATATTTGGGGGAAAAATTGTACTGACTGTGTAGATTTTGAATTCTTGTCATTATTCCCTAAACACTATAATTACATAGCGTTTACATTATATTAGGTATTGTAAGCAACCCAGAGATGGTTTAAAGCATACAGGAGAATATGTATAGATTATATGCAAATACTATGCCGTCTTATATAAGGGACTTTAGCATGCAGGCATTTTGGGATCCTGGGCAGGGGCGGTGATGTCATGGACCCAGTTTCCCAAGAATACTGAGGAGTGACTCTACTGTGGGTCAGTCATAGCATTGTTATGTAGTATGCAGTTAGCTTTTCCCTCGGTAATTGGGGAAGCCTGTAACACTTATCTGGGAATTATCTGCAGGGTGTAATGAGTGTTTATTTGAAGATTGAATAGCTGTATAATTTAATGAATATGTGAACTCTGACTTAACCGAAGAAAGTTTTGAACTATATGAGCAGTGCTTTTTTCCCCTTTGCCTTTCTGCCTCTAATGATGCTTTTGGTGAACTGCTCCCCCCAAATTCAGTTTCAGATGAGGACAGGCATCTTACTAACTATTGACTCTACAGGACAGCTTTAAAATTTTATATCTTCTATCAGTATATGAACAAACTGTTCAAATTTTTTTTTTTTCTTGCGGTACTAGGGATTGAGCACAGGGGCATTCTACCTCCGAGTTACACCCCCAGCCCTATTTTTTATTCTTTGTTTTGAAACAGGGTCTCACTAAGTTGCGGAGTGCCTCACTAGGTAGCTGAGGCTGGCTGCGAACCCGGATCCTCCGGTCTCAGCCTCCCGAATGCTGGGATTACAAGTGTGTGCCACCATGCCCGGCTTGAACTGTATTTTTGATGGTGCAGTTAGATTTTTACATTGTGGCCCTATTTTGAAGTTTTTAAATAATAACAATGGACCCTCTTAAAATACAGATGTGGTGAAGATCAAAGCTGACATGGCAGTTCCCTATGTTAGTGAAGGAGTAGCGAAATAGGCACTTGAGTACTCTCAGTGTACACATATGAAGGACAGTTTGGCAGTCTGCATCAAAAACCTTAAAATAGATTACCTTTAACCCAGCATGGTATTTATCTAGGAATTGTTCCTAAATAAATTATCAAATGAGTAAATCCAAAGATTTATTGCAAAGGAATTTGTTTTGGCATTGTTGATAATAGTGAAGCAATTGGGTGAAATTTCAATGCCCAGAATAGGAGAATGGTTAAATAATAATAAAATATTATATAGCCATTGAAATGTTTAATGACACAGGAACATGCCCATGATGTTCTAACTTTTAAAAAGCATGTTAGAGAACAGCACTTTTATAGCATTTTCCCCAACTTCATAAAAACAAATACCTATTATGTTAATAGTCTCTATTCATTGAAGCAGAAGTAGGGATAGAGTGTACCCCTAAGTGTAACCCTGCCACTCGGACATCATCCAGGGTTAGTGATGATTCCATCTTATGATCAGAAAGTGCCAGAAAAGTTGCCTTTAAATTATTTTTCCACGAGGAGGTGTTCAGTGGGTGGTGTGTAGCTTCAGTCTTGTAAGGTGTAAAAGTCCTAGCGACATACTTAACGCTACTTGCAAATGGTTAAGGTAGAAAGTTTTATGGTATATATTTTTTTAAAGTTTTTATTTCCATATTACAGAAAATAAGGTGGTGAATAACTTGTGGAGAAAGAATGGGGAAAATGTTTACTTTGTATTTTATCCAACTGGATAGAAGAAGCAGACATTTATTGCAGATAGACTGTGGTGCTTGTTTAGCCTAGCCTTTTTGGTTTAGGGTGTGTGTGTGTGTGTGTGTGTGTGTGTGTGTGTGTGTGTGTTAGTTACTGGGGATTGAACCTAGGGGTATTCTACCTCTGAGCTACACCCCCAGCCCTATTTTCATTTTGAAACAGGGTCTCGCTAGGTTCATGAGAGTCTCACTACTTGCTGAGGCTGTCCTCGAACTGTGATCCTCCTGTACTGGGATTACAGACGTGTGCCACCACGCCTGGCATTGATTTGTTTTTGCTTGTTAATTCTGAATTTGGAGTTGTCTGTCTGTGTCATCTGTCAGTTCCAGGCATGAACCGGTACTTCCAGCCTTTCTACCAGCCCAACGAGTGTGGCAAAGCCCTCTGTGTGCGGCCCGATGTGATGGAACTAGATGAGCTCTATGAGTTTCCAGAATATTCCCGAGACCCCACCATGTACCTGGCCTTGAGAAACCTCATCCTCGCACTGTGGTACACAAACTGCAAAGTAAGTGTGTGCTGCCTCATAGCACGTGGACTTGGCACTTTGTTGAAGGAGAGGAGCTGCCCTTCTTCTGCCCTTCTTGGGGATGGATCCTTCAGACCAGGCTTTCTCAGCCTTGGCACTATTGATGTTTCGGGTGGATAATTCTTTGGGGACCAGAAGAAAGCTTTGTCTACATAAGCAGTTCTTTTTTTCTCTCTGCCTCTAATGATGTCATTAGTCACAGTGGTGTTATTAGAGGTCTATGTACAATTAGCAACATTTCTGGCCTCTACCTGCCAGATGCTAACAACACTTCCTAGTTGTGACAATCAAATACACGTTGAGTATCCCTTATCCAAAGTGCTTGGGTCGTCCAGCATGGTGGTGCATACCTGTAATCCCAGTACGTGGGAGGCTGAGACAGGAAGATTGCAGGTTTGAGTCCAGCCTCAGCAATTTAGCAAAGCCTTTCACAACTTAGTGTGACCCTGCTTCAAAATGAAAAAAAAAATAGGCCTTGGGTCAGAGGTAGAATACCCTTGCGTTCAATCCCCAGTACCACAAAAAACACACAAACAAAAAACAAAGTGCTTGGCTCCAGAAGTGTTTCAGATTTGGGATTTTTTTTCCCCCAGATTTAGGAATATTTGCATAGGCTTTACTAGTAGTTGAGCATCCCTAATCCAAAAATATGAAATGTTCCAGAACATTTTGAGCATCATGTTGGCATTCAGATTTTGGAGCATTTCACATTTCAGATTCTTGGATTGGGGATGCTCAGCCTGTATGTTTCTAGACATTTACAGACGAGGGTAGAATCACACCATTGAGAACCACATGTTAGACCACATGCGGCCGGAATGCTCACTCTAGTGAGTAGGAAAAAGGTGCAGGGTTTGGTCCAAGAGTCCCAGTGACAATGCCAGGAGGGAGAAAACATCAAAGATTAGATTAAAAGCCCTAGAAAGCAGGGATTAAGTTTTATTCACCTCAGTGTCCTCAACCAACAAAGACCAGTGACTTTTCTCCCTGTTGGGACTGAGTAAATGTTAGGGGCATCACACAGCACCCACCTTGAAAGGGGTGAAGACAAATTGGGGGAGCAGAAGAGAGTAGGAATGTCAGTTTTTGTTTTTAAAACAACAAAAAGACTCTCTTGGCCTTAGTATTTTTCTAGTTTATTAGTGTTTTCAGCAATTATTCGAGTCACTGCTGAATGAGGAACATTGTTCAAGACTGCTAAGTGATTTTTTTTTTTTTTTTTTACGGTACTGGGGATTGAACTCAGGGGCATTCTACCTCCGAGCTATACCCCTAGCCCTATTTTTTATTCTTTATTTTGAAACCGAGTCTCACTAAGTTGCAGAGTGCCTCACTAGGTAGCTGAGGCTGGCCGCGAACCCGGATCCTCTGGTCTCAGCCTCCCGAATGCTGGGATTACAAGCATGCGCCACCACGCCTGGCTCCTAAGTGATCTTGATTAAAGATATTCCAACTTGACACTGGCATTTTGCTGGATTAGAATCCATTACTAGATGAGATGACCCCATTAAGTTATAACTGTTAAAGCAATTTAGATGAATTTTATCCAGGGGAGCAAGAAGGTTGGACAAGGTAGAAAAACTCATTTTGTGCCCCGCAAGCTTGAACTAAGTGCTTGCTAAACATTTTGTTGAGCAGCACAAAATTATGGTTGGAATTGCCTGTAAATAAGTTATATACTTTTCAGAAGCAGCAGGATTTGTTTTTCTTCACGTTTCCTTTTGACTTTGAAACTCGGCTGATAGAGGGGAAGAATCTAATAGAAAAGTACTTGTTTGGATAAATTATAGTTTTTAATAAGATAGTATTAATTGTATATACTTGATACTCTAGTGGAGTTGGAAAACATATTTATTTTAAAAGAATTGAAGACTTTGCATGAATGCAAACATTATCTTCTGCAGCAATCCAAGCCTGCTGTCTCTTGACTATGTCAAGTGTATGGTCACCTTCCAGTGTTTCATAGATTCTGGTGAGGGTTGGGCATAGGTAACAGGAAGTAGAGGAGAGCCTGGGGTTGGGAACCCTTTGGTGCCTGTTCTAAGCTTCATGTCTTGGGCTGAGGCAGTGACTTCCTTATGCTTGAAATGGACCAAATTCTTGCCAAAGCGGGGGTGACCAAAGAAAGGCAGTGTTTTTTATAGGTTCCTAAATCAGTCCCCCACATCTCATTGGTCATGTGTGCCAGCTTTTCCTGTTGCCAGTTTCACAGCAGCCTGGATTTCTGTTGGTCTTCGAGTCAAGAGGGTGATATTCTACCTCTGAGCTACACCCTAACCCCTTTTTTATTTTTTTATTTTGAAACAGGGTCTCACTAAGTTGCTGAGGCTGGCCTTGAACCTGCAATCCTCCTGTCTCAGCCTCTCAAGTTTTTCCATTTGTACCACCATGCCTGGCTTATAATAGTCATTTTCTGTGAGAGAAAATATAGATGCTGAAGTATAAATTGCTGTGTCCTCCTCTTGGCCCTTTCTTCTCCTTTTATTCCTCCACCAGGAAAGCATTTCTTTGTTCTTCCTATTTTAGTGAGAAACGATGGGTATGAATTATCCTGAGAGACACAGCATTTTTACCATTGTAAAATGTACAATTTGGTGGCATTAAGTACATATAAAATATTGTACAATCAGCACAACTATCTGGTTCCAGAACTTTGTTTCATCATCCCAAGAGGAAACCTTATTCCTAGTCACTGCCCGTCTTCCTCTCCTCTGCCCTCCCTGCCCTGCTCCGCGCCCTTAGTAACCATGATCTACTATGTCTTTGAAGATTTGCTAATTCTGGATATTTCTTACAAACAGTATCATACAATATTTGGCCTTTTTTTTTTTTGGTACTGGGGATTGAACCCAGAGGCATTCTACCTTAAAGCTACACCCCCAGCCCGATTTTATTTCTTACTTTAAAACAAGGTCTCGCTAGGTTGACAAGAGTCTTACTACTTGCTGAGGCTGTCCTTGAATCTGCGATCCTCCTGTCTCAGCCTCCCAAGTACTAGGATTACAAGTGTGGGCCACCATGCCTGGCAACATTTGGCCTTTTGTGACTAGCTCTTTCACGTAGCATAGTGTTTCAAGGTTCATCCATGTTGTATCATTATCAGAATTTTATTCCACTTCATGGTGAAATAATATTCCGTTATGGATACATCACCCATTGGTAGATATTGGATTGTTACCACTTTGGGGCTATTTGAATACTTCTGCTGTGAATATTTTCTCTAAACATACATTTTTAATTCTTTTCTAGGAGTGGAATACTAGGAGTGCTGGGTCATATGATAATTTTATGCTTATTTTTTTGAGAAACCAAAAGATTTTTTAAATATAATTTATTTTTAAATTAACAAGAAGTGTATCTATATATGATGCTTTGAAATATGTACACTATAGAATAACTAAAGCTAATTAACATGCAGAATTTGTGATGAGAACACATTTTATGATAGCGAGAAAACTTAAAATCTCTTGATTTTTTTTAAGTATATAATACAGGTTATCAACTAGTCACTATGTTGTACAATAGATTTCTTGAACTTATTCCTTCTAACTGAAATTTTATACCCTTTGACCAATATCTCCGCCTCTCCACCCCTGCCAGCACCTGGTAACTCCCTTCTGTTCTCTATTTGTATGAGTTCAACTCTTTTAGATACCACTTACAAGTGAGATCATGCAGAGTTTGCCTTTCTATGCTTGGTTTATTTCATTTAACATCAGGTCCTCTAATTTCTTCCATGTTGCAAAAGTTAGACATTCCGTCTTTGTTAAGGCTGAATAACATTCCAGTGTGTAAATACACTACATTTCTGTTATCCACTCTTCAGTTATGGGCACACAAGTTGATTCCTTATCGTGGCTGTTGTGTGTAGAGCTGTATTGAACATGGGAATTCAGATGTCTCTTTAATGTACTGATTTCATTTCCTTGGGATATATTCTCAATAGTTGGATTGCAGATCATATGGTAGTTCAGTTTTTAGTTTCTTGAGGAACCTCCATACATTTTCCATAATTGCTGAGTTAATTTACATTTCCATTAACAGTGTGCAGGGATTCCCTTTTCTCCACATCTTACCAGCACTTATCTTGATGTCTTTTTGATAATAGCCATTTAACGGTATTGAGGCAGTACATCATTGTAATTTGAATTTGCATTTCCCTGGTGATTATTGATGTTGAACATTTTTTCATATACCTGTCGGCCACTTGTGTGTGTTTTGAGAAATGTCTATTTAGGTTCTTTGCCTATGTCTTGTTCTGGGGACCAAACCTAATGCCTTGCACATATTAGGCAAATGTTCTGTCAGTGAGCCACTTCCCTGTGTCCTGCTTTGCCCATTTTTTAAAAATTGGGTTATCTGTTTTCTTGCTATTGAGTTCCTTGAGTTTTTTTTTTTTTTTTTTTTTTTTTTTTTTTTTTTTTTTTTTTTTTTTTTTTTTTTTTTTTTTTTTTTTTTTTTTTTTTTTTTTTAACAATTTAGTTTCATTTCCAAATGCAGGAAGCTCTTACTCCTCAGAGATGCGTACCTCACGTCATCGTCCGGGGTCTGGTGCGCATCCGATGCGCTCAGGAAGTGGAGAGGATCCTTTACTTTATGACGAGGAAAGGCCTCATCAACACGGGAGTCCTGACTGTGGGACCCGGCCAGCACCTTCTTCCTAAAGACTACCACAGTGTAAGTGACCAGCTTAGCGATAGCCCTGTCACTGATAAAACACTAGTGTACTGCCGATAGTGACACTAGCAAAAGCCACATTGGCACCATAAAACTTACGTAAACAAGACTTTTTTAGAATGTGTGTTTTTCCCAAAAGGAGAATATCAGGCAGCTTCTCCACACTGCAGTAAAAATGGAAGGGGTTACGTAAGTACTACCATATTTTTAAGGAAAATAACTTTGTTAGGATGGAAATGTAGATGAACTAATGTTGGTTGGCAGTTAGTACTTTCTAGAACAACCATTAACAGTACGTTATTGTCATTGTTCTAAGTGGGCTTTTTTTTTTTTTTTTTTAAAGAAATCCGTCGTCATTATCGGAGCTGGTCCAGCAGGGTTAGCGGCTGCTAGGCAACTGCATAACTTTGGAATTAAGGTAAGATTTGGGGGACATGTAGGTGGAAGCAGATGGTTAACTGTTCCTTTGGTTCAAATTTTCTAAGACTTAGAAACCAGTTTCTAATTTTAGTGGAGAATGCTAAATGCATTATATCTTTATACTAGATCCTAAAAAAAGTTTAGCATTTGAAACTGACTTAATAAAGGTAGAGAAAGAAAGAAATTCTCACAACTTTGGAGAGAGTTTCAGATTCTTAAGTAGCAAATCAGAAGAAGTTCTACTTTGGAATTAAAGTGAAGTTCTTACCAGATTATCTGTTCACACAGTAGAGGCAATGGGAAAAGCCCTTGTTTCTGTGATAATTCAAGACAATAAATGACAACATGGGAATTCTCCATTTCTTGGGGAAAAAAGTTTCTGAAATATCCAGTTAGATTTTCGTATGCAAACCAAAGACACCCTTTGAATCTTACTCTAGAAAGCAAAAACCTGTGCTTTTGGAAACAAGATTGAACTAACTCAATCTTGATAAAATTGCATGACTCTTATACGACTAGAGGTTTTCAAGGTCTCTTGCTTCCCCAGAGGATGACAGGGCAGCACGCCATTGCCAGACTATTGCCTTATTCCAGTTGTTCACAATTTTCCAAAATGGAGACTGTGACAGAAAAACACTGTGTAATTCAGTATCCAATTTCCATTCATTTCACTCAGATTAACTGCCCCCTGGTCTTCACTGATTTGCTAGGCCTGACATATTTGTACTTTACTTACTTATTTATTTGTTAGTTTGTTTTTTGTGGCACTGGGGATTGAACCCAGGGGCATTCTACCTCTGAGCTACACCCATAACCTTATTTTTTATTCTTTATTTATGAAACGGGGTCTTACTACATAGCTGAGGCTGACCACAAACCTGTGATCCTCCTGTCTCAACCTTCCAAGTACTGGGATTAAAAGCATGTATCACCATGCCCAGCAACATTTCTACTTTTAAAAACTTAACTTTGTAAGGTCTTTGGGTTTTTGTTTTGTTTTTTCTTTTTTCTTTTTTTGCGGTATTGGGGATTGAACTCAGGGGCATTCTACCTCCGAGCTATACCCCCAGTCCTATTTTTTATTCTTTATTTTGAAACAGGATCTCACTAAGTTGCTGAGTGCCTCACTAGGTAGCTGAGGCTGGCCGAGAACTCGGATCTTCCCGTCTCAGCCTCCCAAATGCTGGGATTACAAACGTGGGCCACCATGCTCGGCTAGGTCTTTCGTTTTCAGTGCAACCAAAGGTGTAAATTAATTTGGTAGAATTAAATTAGTCTTTTCACTATTCTCTACCTGGGTAAAAGAAATGTACCTTTCTTATTCATAATATCTTCTCTGCAGGGAGGTTTTCAGAAAAGAGATAGGTAGGGAAAATTTTTCAGTAGCTGTGCCTGAAAAACTTTCTGCCTGCTTAGATAAGAAAGACCCAAGTCATGAGTTACATTTTACTGCTGACAAAACAATAATTTTAGTTGGATTTATTGAAAGTGTGCTTGCATTTTGAAATATTTTCTGTGTGGTATTAAGTTGGAAAGAGTTTTAATTGATTATTTCAGCATTAGATATTAGGGCCAGTATTTTTTGTTTATGTTTTACTTGGGAAACCTACAGAATATTACAGGGAAAGTTATTAGTATCCAAAGTCTAGGGAGGCTGTCTTTAGTGTTCAGCCTTCCTCTTTAATCAAAAAGAAACTAGAAATAGATGGTTCATTGTTAAATTGAAGTCAGATAAAGAGACTGAGTAGGTAGAACTAAAAGTTGCAGCCTCTCCAGATAGAGAAAATGAAGAACTTAGGTCGGAGGACCGCTATTCATTGCCTCTTACTCTCCCCAGCTGGGAGGCCATCCACCCTCCTAGAGGTTAGAGTCCTGTGAGCAGCTGGAGAGATGGTTAACACGGGGCAACTCTTGAGCAGCTTAAAGTAGTGTTTTGGGGGAACAGAAGTGAAATAGCTGGTCCTGCAGTAAATGGAACTCACGTTTTCAGTTAATGCAAACTTGGGGGCTGTGACACTTTGAATCCCAGGGCCACAGGTGAGAAGCTGCCTGTCCACCTGAGAGCAGCTCCTCATCCCACCAGCATCAGAAATTTGGAGGCCAGATAGCCTGCGGGTAGGACTAACTTGGTTAGACCAGTTCCATGAGGTCATGCTCATACCGAGTAGTGGTGTATGATTTCTGAAAAAATAATGCTTGTGTCTTGGAGAAGTTTAAGACCCATTTGCAATGCTAAAGGGGTTTCATACACATCAACTTTTTTATCTAATTTTAAATATAATTTAGGAATATGATTTAGTAAAAGCTTTCAAAGTACATTTCTTGTGCTGGTTCATCAAATCTTACGTGATTTGAGAAGAAACAGTGTGAGACATTCCTCCAGCAGACTGCTCAGTTACTCCTTGCCAGAATTTGGATTGTTTTGAACATCCACTTTGCCTTCTGTTCATATCCAGCTAAAATTGTTTCTTTAGAAATATAGTACATTAAGCATGGAGGTTATTAAACACTGTCATTCTACATTTTTGTGATGATGTATCTACTATTACTATTCCATCCTATTTAGATTCTGTGATTATCTTTTAGGTGACTGTTCTGGAAGCCAAAGACAGAATTGGAGGTCGAGTATGGGATGATAAATCTTTTAAAGGTGTCACGGTGGGAAGAGGACCTCAGATTGTCAATGGCTGTATTAATAATCCAGTAGCACTAATGTGTGAGCAAGTGAGTTTAAGATTGTGTTGTGGACAAAGAAAAGAAAAATGATCTCATTTGCTTGTGTATAGTATTAATATGGGGCTAGGGTGTAGTTAGTGGTAGAACACTTGTCTAACATGTTTGAAGCCCTGGGTTTGATTCCTTAACACTGAAAAAAATATATATGTAGTAGTAATCTTCTAAAGTGTAGATAACATGCAACAGTCCCCTCATCTCCTCTGTAAAGAAAATAAGAACAATTATATTTCCTTTCTCAAAGAAGGCATTTAAAAGATTTTTTTTCTTTTTCCCAGGTATTTCTTTATGTGTTATTTACAGTCCACTTGATTAGTTTATAATTTTAGGATTCCCAGATTTAATGGATTAAAAACATAGGATTCTTAAATTTGACTTTCAGATAAAGAAGAAATTTTTTAGTGCAAGTATATCCCGTATATTACATAGGATATTTTGCATGTAATCTTTGGGACATCCTAAGAAGTACATGTTATTTATCTGAAAGTCAATTAATTGAGGGTTCTTTCTGTTACCTGGCACCCTGGTAAGCCCAGGGTTTTTTCTGAAACATTTATTAACAGTGAACTCCATTTTGGCTCTTACGAGTGTTTGTGTGTATGTGTGGTCATTTACATGAGGGTAGAAGTGACAGAAGGGTCTGAAGGTTAGCGGGAAAGTTAGAGTGCATGGCTCTGACACTATTGCTGTCACCTCCCTCCTCATCATGTTAAGCTTTTGTCGATTTCCTGCTGTTTCCCTCACTGCTTCACTTTGCTGCTATTCCACCTCAAGCACATTTAGCTTTGTTTTTGCACTGTTAGACCCTTTTCTCTATGAGAGCTCTAATTTCAGCTTAGAACCTGTAAGTATTTTTTCTAGAGAAAATTTTCACCACCTTCTTCTTATTATTTTGAAGCTTGGCATCAGCATGCATAAATTTGGAGAAAGATGTGACTTAATTCAGGAAGGTGGAAGAATAACCGACCCTACTATTGACAAGCGCATGGATTTCCATTTTAATGCCCTCTTGGATGTTGTCTCTGAGTGGAGGAAGGATAAGACCCAGCTCCAGGATGTCCCTTTAGGAGGTATGGGGAGAATGGTGTTCCGAATGTTCTGTCTCAGTGTCAAACCTATCGGGCGCCCCAGGCTGAACCCTCAGCCATGAGGCCCCAATAAAAGACGCTGGCTAAATGCTACTGGTTCGAACCTCTTTTATTATATCTCTCTCTTTCTGGGATCAAGGCGTTGCACAAACGATAACAAACACAGTGCAGAGGTCGTCTTTCTAAATAGTGCTTTTCCTACAAACTTCCAATAACCCCTCTCTCTAGCAACCCGTCTTCCACTAGCAACCCACAATCTTTCTTCCCAGGACTTCCCCAGCAACCTGGCCAACCTCTTCCCAACCGCTTCTTCTTCCCAACCAATTCCTCCCAGAACTTCTCCCAGCAACTTCCCAGCCCAGCAACTTCCCAACCAGCCTTTCCCCAGCAGCTCTTTCAGCCGCGCTTTCAGCCGCGCTCTCTCTATGCGAGAGGTGGAGGTTTTTATACCTGCACCGGCCTAAGCCACGAGGTGTCTCATACAGCTCTCACCTGGCCCGGCCACGAGTCGGGCGTGCTGGTGCATGCGCTCTGGCGTGGCACAGCCCTAGAATGTTTATCC
>PVLC010000346.1:152706-211984 GCA_004027655.1 Graphiurus murinus | reverse complement strand
AACCTAAGCTTGCTCAGTAGTAGCACCGTTGCTTCATCTGGCTGGGTGTCAAAGTAGGTAGAGTTCTTTTTGGACTGATGCACTTTCCAGGCTATTCCTTGGAGGAAGGGGGACCAGAACTTTCCAGGGGGCCCTTCGATGCTCAAGTGTGTGTGTGCACAGGAACATAACTGCATAATGGTTGGCATTTTACAAAGGTATCTAAATGTTTAATTTAAAATTTCCCAGAGGAGCTGGGTGTGGTGGCATACACCTGTAACCCCAGTACTTGGGAGACAGGAGGATCTCACATTCAAAGCCAGTCTCAGCAATTTAGCAAGGCCCTGTTTCAAAATAAAAAATAAAAGGGGCCAGGATGTAGATCAGAGGTAGAATACCACGGGGTTCAATCCTCAGTATCACATAATTAATCAGTATATTCCCAGAGGAATTTAATCCTAAGGAAACCTCTGGTAACCTCTAAGTGAGTAAATTGTAAGGCCATAATTATTAGGCAGTTGGTTAAGATTATATTTTGCTTAAGAATGTGTATTATCACCTAAGAATTTTAACTCAGAATCCTTCAGCTTTGGTACTTACATGGGCAGTATTAACCTCAACTCTGTATGACGCTTGGCTGTCTATAGTGACTCATTTCCAGGAGGGGCCAGCTTTTTTCCAGGTTTTGCGTATTGCTCCTTAAGTTAATTGTAACCTACAGTTTTGTGACCTGAATGTATTTATTTGTAGTTCTTGGAGGTATCGGTATTTCTTGAAGTATGAATGTTTGAACTGAATTTATAAGATGTTAATTTGCTTTAACTGTATATGTCTTTGCAAAAGTTCTCAATTCTTCAGGCTGACTGATACATCCTTCATCTCTGTTTGGGGGTGAACTTCTCTGTAGCAGGGACTGTCTCTTTTGATGTCCTTCCCCACCACCTCTAAGACACTGACCCACATTCTAATCATCCTTGGAAAGTATTGACTAAAACCATAACCGAACATTTTCAGAAATATAGTCCATTCATCAGGGATCATGTAATTAAATGTTATAGTGTCCAGACCAAGTGGTGAGTTGTTAAATTTTCTGGAGTTGGGAACAATTATTAGGCTGATTGGCAGGAATTTTGTTAGTGTTTCACCCTTGTGTGGTAGTCGCTGTGTAGGGTTTTCTTTACATTTCTTTCAGAGTTACCAAATAAAATATTTTGGTGATATTTCTTTGGTCTTACTTTTAAAAAAGTTACTAAGCGCTGGGATCTAGCTCCGTGGTAGAACCCTCACCTAGCATATGAAAGGCCCTGGGTTCTATCCCAAGCACCACCAAAACAACCTAGTTATTAAGGGAGGCCCAGCAATACTGTATAATTTTTCATCTTAATATTTTATTTAAAAGCTTCCAAAAATCCAGGTATAGTGGCATGTGCCCATAATCCTAGTACTTAGGAGGCTATGACAGAAAGATTGCAAGTTCAAGGCTAGCCTCAGCAACTTAGCAAGACCCTGTTTCAAAATAAAAGATAAAATAGGGCTAGGATTGTAGCTCAAAGGCAGAATGTCCCTGGGTTCAATCCCCAGTAACACACACACACACACACACGCACACCTCCCTTAATAGTGTACCCATCTCTATGTAAGGTTATAGCTATATTAAATATTCTGCTGTTCAGTAGCTTAGGTGCTTGAGATCTACCTTAGTGTAGTAAATAGCTGAACACACACACACACACACACACACACACACACACACATACTAAAATATAAATACTAGCAGGCTAGAATTCTTTTCACAAGCATGGGTCCTGAAGCTTTTAAATATTACATTAAAGTTACATTAAGGCCTTCCTCATCGGTTCATACTTAATTTTATATTCTTGTTCTGACATTCTTGGTTCTTTCTCCTCCACAAAATGGACAGGAAAGCAGAAACTGGTGCCAGCAGGGGAATGGACTGCCATGAAAGGTTCCCAAAGTGGCAAAAGCCCAGGGCTCTAGGGACAAGTCCAGAGGTCCTGTGGAGATCCCCAGGTTACACTTGCTCTTAGCCAAAAGGCCGAGAAGTGATCAGACAACCTCATGTTACAGTTTAGTGTAAGAATTGAAAATTTCTAATGAGAACCTTGAGTTGTCAAAAAACAAAGAATTTAACTGATATTTCTGCTTGTAGTCAGGCGAGTGCACAGTACTTTACAGGGCCCTGGAGTTTGGGTACACATTGGCTGATGTTGTCAGTAGAAAAAATAGAAAGAACCTGTAGTAAGATGCTTGGAATTAGACTTGATATCAGACCCCCCACCCCCACCCCGACTAGGCCCCTAGTTGTTGTCCAATTGAGCTATAAATGGACTGATTTCACAGAGCTGTGTCTGTCTGTGTAAAGCTCCAGTGGATGAGGTAGATAAGTATTGGGGTTGATAACAGGAAGATGATTCTGGGGGTTTGCCATGGCTGGGGTGCCAGACTATAAAGGACGGAAAGGGAAGGGTGGGAGGGCGGGAGTGGCAGGCTCTGCAGGGCTAGAAGATTCAGGAGCAGTGCAGCCAAACCTGAGAGTGGGCAGGTAGTGATTGCTGCCTTGGGAAGGGCTAGGATGTGCAAGCATTGCTTGTCTGTGGCGTTGGGGACTTATTACCCACCCAGCAGGGAGGCCAGCAAGTGAAGGTACTGAAACACTGGGCACGACAGAAGTCCGAAGTAGAGTATTGTTTGGGGGAGACGGGAGCCAGTAGTTTACTGTTGCTCCCTCAGTGGTGGTGAGGTGAGAACTTGACTTCAGGGTGATGGCAGTAGGATCTGAACAGGAGTGCTAATCTCTTCATGTGTGTATGGTTGTGTAGGTGTGTGTGGTGGTGGTGGGGGGGTACTTTTTCTATGTCTTGAGCAAAAGAAAGTTTCCCAACTCAGCATAAATGAAATATTTTTGAAGATACAGAACTGCTATAGCTTTGTTTTCATTAAGATATCCTGAGAGAAATCAACCTTGTAAAGAGATCCTTCCCCCTGAGATTTCTTGGGGAAAGACTTTGGAAATTCCGGGTTTTTCCAGGTGAAATAGATTGAGAACAAAAGATAAGGAATTGGACAGAGAATAATGTTAAGTAGTTTTTTCCTGCTTTGATCCACTCCCATTACAGGAAAGATAGAGGAGATCTACAAAGCTTTTGTCAAGGAATCCGGGATCCAGTTCAGTGAGCTGGAAGGACAGGTGCTTCAGTTCCACCTCAGTAACCTGGAATATGCCTGTGGCAGCAACCTCCATCAGGTATGATTGGGTTTTGTAAACACTCTTTGAAAATACTTGCTGTGTACGTGTGTGTATTTCATAACCTTTGATGCTGAACTCAGGTTGATTTGAGAAGAATGATTCTGCTGCCCGGAAGTTGATAAAGTTGATAACCAAGAGCACATTCATTCCACTGTGCTTTTTTTCCTTTCTTTTTTAAAGCAAGAGAAACCCTGCAAATAATGCCTGTGACTCTCAGTCTATACAATTGAAGAAAGAAGGGCTGCTAGGCTGCACCAGAGGACCAAGACCGTTGTTCTCGGACTGCCCCTTTCCTTGCCCTCTGCAGAGGTCCTCGAGTCATTTTTAGGGGGAACAGAACATGAGGTCTAAAAACACTGTTCTCAAGAAAATAAAATGCAGCCTCCTTACAATTCTGGCCTGATTTTTGTAAAAATAAATTTAAACTTGCCTTACTCTTTCAACCAACTGTGAACCTAACACTCCAGTGTTCTGTGTTTAATAGACACTCCATAGATGATTTCATCTGTCCTCTTGGGGGCTTCCCTGTTTCCACTTGGTACTGCATTACAATTGGAACCCACTGTTTTCTCAAACCGTGCTGCATTTCAGCCCCTGTAGAGTTTTTATTTTGAGGATAGCTAGTTGGCATATTTATATGTGGAATTGGTCCAGTGCAGTTTCATGCCCATAGAATTCTCCTTTGCCAAAGTTGTTGATACATAAAGTCAACTTCTATTTTTACAAGAGAGTGGTACCTATGCCCAAGTTATATAGACCTTTCATTCTTTTTTTTTTTTTTTTTTTTTTTTGTGGTACTGGGGATTGAACCCAGGGGCATTCTACCTCCGAGCTACATCCTCAGACCTTTTTTTAGTCTTTATTTTGAAACAGGGTCTCATTAAGTTGTGGAGGGCCTCACTATGTAGCTGATGCTGGCCACAAACCTGGATCCTCCGGTCTCAGCCTCCCAAGTACTGGGATTACAAGCATGTGGCACCATGCCCGGCTAGACCTTTCATTCTAATGTAAACTTTCCTCTGTGTTATGGAGAGACTTCCTTCGCTGACAGTGGCATCTGCCTGGGCTGGTCAGGCTGGCCCCCTTCTTTGGTGTTCGCTGTGGAGTTGGTAGCTCTGCTCTCCAACCTCAGGTTGCTGTTCCCATCTGGCACTTCTTTCCATGACCCTCAGATATAGACTGGAGGATTTACATTCCTGGTGTCTCTCCTGTTATTTTCCAGGTGTCTGCTCGCTCTTGGGACCACAATGAATTCTTTGCCCAGTTTGCTGGTGACCACACTCTTCTAACTCCCGGATACTCTGTAATAATTGAGAAACTGGCTGAAGGGCTAGACATTCGGCTCAAATCCCCAGTGAGTATTGTAGGAGTGGTAGGCTCTGGCTTTGCCCTGTCTGGGGAGGATGTGAAGTTTGGGGCCCAGGCCGCTCAGGAGACAGGTGTTGGCTTGGACGTTCAGCCAGTGTTTCCTGTACTTTAGTGGCACAGCCGTGCCTGCACTTGGTAGCATTATCCCTGTCAGCTAGATGGGAGTTGTGGTTTGGAAACCCCAAGTGGATGGTGCGTGCTCATTAATAACAAGGTACTTCAGTTGCTCATGCCCTCTCCAGGCCAGGGCAGTTATTTTCACTTTAAAACGGTCCCCTCAGCCAGGCGTGGTGGCACATGCTTGTAATTCCAGTACTTGAGAGGCTGAGACTGGAGGATCCGGGTTCACAGCCAGCCTCAGCTACTTAGCGAGGCAGTCCGGAACTTAGTGAGACCCTGTTTCAAAATAATGCATAAAAATAGGACTGGGGGTGTAGCTCAGAGGTAGAATGCCCCTGCATTCAATCCCCAGTACTGCAAAAAACAAAAACAAAACAATGCTCCCCTCAAAGCTAGGCATGGTGGCACACGCTGGTAATCACAGTACTTGGGAGGCTGAGACAGGAGGATCCCAGGGTTTGCGGCCAGCCTCAGCTACTTAGCGAGGCTCTCAGTAACATAGTGAGACCCTGTTTCAAAATAAAGAATAAAATAGGGGTGGGGTAGATACAGCTCAGAGGTAGAATGCCCCTCGGTTCAACCTTCAGAACCATACACACTCAAAAAGTTCCCTTCAAACCTTTACTGCAGTGGATTTATATCCTACATTGTTGTAGTCAATAGAGATGATTATATTTCACGACACTATATTATGAAGGTTTTCCATATTCAGAGATATTTATAATTTTTACTCCCTGATTTCAGCTATAACTGTTGTTTAGATCTCTGAATGCCAGGAAATGATAACCTATGGCCTTAGAGATGTGAACTCCATAATCGCATGTCTTGAGCAGGTGCAGAGCATCGATTACACTGGAGATGAAGTGCAGGTGACCACGACAGATGGCTCCGGGTACTCTGCACAGAAGGTGAGTGCGGGGCTCCATGAGGCACAGCTTCCCGCACCGGGGCCTGTAGGGAAGGAATGTGCCTGTGGCAGTCTCTTTAGAGCCGTGTTAGGTTTCTGAGGAATTAGGTATGCGCACTTGATAGTGTATAGCTGTGCACATCATTTAATTGGTCTAACGCCAGCTAGATTCATGGCAGATGCAGTTCTGACGAGTGTTTCTCAAAGTGGATTCAACTCCAGAGAGTTGAAGAAGAAAGGAACTTCCTTGACCAGATAAGTTTGGCAAGTATTTATATACTACACTCTACTTTTAGGGTTGAGGAGTGTAGTATATAAATACTGAGAAATTCTGTATTAAAGAAATCTCCTTTTCTGAAATTCTGTGCTTTTTACCATGGAATCCTTTGAATATTAAAAAAAAAAATCTATGTTTTCATTTTGAAATTCTACTTTTAAGACGGGCATGGTGGCGCACGCTTGTAATCCCAGTACTTGGGAGGCTGAGACGGGTAGCTAGGTTCGTGGCCAGCCTCAGCTACTTAGTGAGGTCCTCTGCCAACTTAGACCCTATTTCAAAATAAAGAGTAAAAAATAGGACTGGGGGTGTAGCTCAGAGGTAGAATGCCCCTGGGTTCAATCTCTAGTACTGCAAAAAAAAAAAAAAAAAAAAATTATACTTTTATGCAACTTGAGTACGTTTCTGTAACTTGAGGTATTTGTCTATAGCCATAATGGGTGGATAGGGCAGGGTACTACTGATTCTAATACCTGCAACCACAGTGAGATTCTGTAGTATTGGAGAACAAAGGCACACACTTGGGGCCGAGGGAGCTTAATAAACCTCAAGTTCAGTTGTGCCTGAAGTGATAGAAAATATCATCGAGAAACTATCACTAGTTCCCAGACTGGCTGTGCTTTCTATTCTTCATTTCCTAACACCTGTTTTGTAGTCCTTGATATTCATATAGAAATAAAAGATTGTGTGTCCCATGTGAAGGGCAGGGCCTAGAGGGTTGGGACAGGGGTGTCCTAATATTCCTGCCATTAACTAGCTGGGAGATTTTGGGCCAGCAGTGGTTCTCAGTCTGGGCTGCAGGTCACAGTCACCTGGGAGGTGCTTGAAGACAAAGGGTACAGAGCCCACCCTGCAGAGATTCTTGTGTTTTCAGAGCCTCCCAAGTGATCCCAGTGTGCAGCGCGGCCGGGAACCCTGGCTACAGTATCTTCCCAGTCAGCACTTCTCCTAAACACCACCTTTTAAAATCGCAAGTCAGTGGACAGCTCAGCCTGTGGTCCTCTGTGACTCTGCCTCTCGGTGTCTAGGACAACGCACTAGCCATGTTTCCCTGCCTGTCCCCCCCGCCCCCCTGCTGACCCTGGCTGGGCACTGACCCTTCTGTCTTTGTACTCTGGCCTTCTAGAGAAATTAGGGCTTAGCTGCAGGCTGCACTTTGAATTGTCAAAAGCAAATGTTTTTATTTTTATGTAGCTAGTACTCATTGCAGTTTGTATTGGAAATCTCCCCAGACATGTGAGCGAAAGCTTTCTAGCCCTTTGTGATCGACCCACAAACCTTTGACAAACTGTAACTCGATCTAGGCTGCTTCCCCTGACCTCTAGTATCAGTTCCCAACCAGAGGGTATCTATATTATTTGTTTTTTTGTGTTTCTGAAAAAACTTTTTTAATCAATAAGAAGACATTTGGATTTTATTTATTTGCAGTTCTTTTTTTCTTTCTTTGATTTTTTTTTTTTTTTGTGGTACTGGGGATTGAACCCAAGGGCATTCTACCTCTGAGCTACACCCCCAACCCTGTTTTTATTCTTTATTTTGAAACAGGGTCTCACTAAGTTGCAGAAGGCCTCATAAGTTGCTGAGGCTGGCTGTGAACCTGTGATCCTCCTGTCTCAGCCTACCAAGTACAGGAATTACAGGCATGCGCCACCACACCCGGCATCTTTTTTCTTTAAAAAATAAGATTTCCTTAACAAGATGTGGTGACACATGGCTGTAATCTCATTACTTGGGAGGCTGAGACAGGAAGATGGCAGGTTCAGGGGTGTAGCTCAGAGGTAGAATGTCTCTGAGTGCAATCCCTAGAACAAACAGACCAACCAAAGACTTCCTTGCAGTTATTACATATATTTTACCTGGTTAATTTTCTGTTGTTGTTTGTTTGGTTTTGCAAACTGGTAGCTATTATCTATAAACAGATTGTAAACAGTTTACTGAAGATAGAGGATACTTATAAGATTTTAATGTGGCAGAAAATAATGATAAAAATTACAGGAGGAACTGTGAGCTTTCAGTGATCCAAATATCTGAACTCTTTGAGGACAATGGATAGACAGGGTGCTTGGAGTTCAGCTTTATCCCACTCTCATCCTTTTGTCCTGCACTGCAGGTACTGAAAACACACATATTCTTCCCAGAGCACCCTACAGTAAGGTTCTACACAGGCACCAGGCCCAGCCTGCCTGCCACACTGACCTGAGAGGTTTGGAGGGCGTGGCATGGCTTCGCTTGTGCTGCCTCTGCTGACAAGCACCGTGGTCGCAGTGTTGGTTCTTCACTGGGGTTAGTGGAGGTCCAGGGTCCAGTCTTCTACTGGAAGTCAGAAGGCAGATCACCAAGCACCCATTTTGCAGTTCGGGTTGTTCTCCGTGCGGCCCGGTTCTGGAGCTGGTAGTGGTAACTGTGCCTCCCTGATTGTAGCAGTGGTTCTGGAGCCAGCAATTGCCTGACTGATGGCGATACAGCAGTGCTCTTTGAAGGTGCCATGTGTCTTTGAGTCATTCTTGAAGGATCAACCTAGCATGTGTTTTTTCAGCCTTCTAAACGATTCTTCAGAACCATTTGAGACCTTACAGTAAATTACTTTATTCTTGAAAAATTTGTGGCTTTACATGATTATAGTAACCCCTAATGTTTATGTTGTGCTGCATCATTTGTGAAGCACACTGATGTATCTCAGCTTTAATCTTAAGCATTATTCTAATCCTCTGAGGTTAGTAAGGCAGGTATTCCTTCATTTTGTAGATGAGTGGCAGGGCCTTGGCCACACTAGAAGTTATCAGGAATGATATGAAATGTTTTCCTGGCCCCATATTTTGGGGTTTCTTTTTTTAGCAGTGCCTTTCAGGGATAGAATCTGCTGTCTCTTCTGACCCAGGATTATTATTAGCCTTTGGGGCCTTTTTGCAAATTCCTCTGTATGGATGCCATTTCTGCACAGCCAGGCACCCTGTGCAGTGACCACCTGTATGATTGCACATGGCAGTCCTTGTTTTTATAACTTGGGATATTGATAATCTTAGGACTGGGGGCAATAGAGAGGAATGTTCAAATGTCGATTTTCCTCGAAATAAACTTAAGGAGTAGTTGCGATGTTAGGTTCAGTTGCTATGTGTGTATTAACTGTTAATCATTTCCCACAGGTGTTAGTCACTGTCCCATTGGCCATACTACAGAAAGGTGCCATTCAGTTTAACCCACCACTGTCAGAGAAGAAGATGAAGGCTATCAACAGCTTAGGTGCAGGCATCATTGAAAAGGTGAGCTGACTGGCAGTAGCCTCAGAACTACAGAAGTTAACCTCAGATGGTAGGAGTTACCTTGGGAGACAGGAAGTGTAGTGGGTTGTATTTGACTTCACATACAATTCAGAGTCCGTTTTCATTTGAATAATTTCAGGAAGAATACAAGGGATATTATCAAAATAAAAGGCTGACTGATGTCTGAGTATTGACTTTCAGGATAATGACTCTTGTCCTGCTTTCCTTGCTCACCTTCCTACTGGCCCCACTGAGCACAGTGGTTTACTTCCTCTGCCGTTAAAATCTCCTTTAGAAAAGCCTGCCAGTAGCCAGGCTTGGTGGTGCATGCTTGTAATCCCAGTACTTGGGAGGCTGAGACAGGAGGATTGCAGGTTCGTGGCCAGCCTCAGCTACTTAGTGAGGCCCGCTGCAACTTAGCAAGACCCTGTTGCAAAATAAAGAATAAAAAATAGGCCTGAGGGTGTAGTTCAGAGGTGGAATGCCCCAAGAAAAAGAAAAGCCTGCTAGTGCTGCAGTAGGTACCAGGGACCTGTGAGTTGTGACAACTATGACTAGTGCCCCAAGACCAGGTCTCAGAAATGCTTCGCTTCTGCAGATTGGCCTGTGGGTTGCCAGTGGGTCCTGCCTTGACCCAAGGGAGTGAGGAAGTGGGTGGCATCAAAAGCAAGACACTGAGAGGGGAGGCGAGGAGAGGGGGAAGAGCAGATTGAAGGCAGCGTGTGTTCTAGAGCGGAGGCTACTGCTTTCTGTGACTTGGACTTGGGATGCTCTTCACCGCCCTTCTTGTTTGCTTTCCAGATTGCCTTGCAATTTCCTTACAGATTTTGGGACAGTAAAGTTCAAGGAGCTGACTTTTTTGGCCACGTTCCTCCCAGTGCCAGCCAGCGAGGGCTCTTTGCTGTATACTATGACATGGATCCCCAGGTAAAATCTTCGTGAAGAGGGGCTTGAATTCCCATCTTAAAGTTTGGAATTTGTCAGTTACTCATGTATCAAGCTCAGGAACAACAGAGTATTGTGGAGGTTCATAATGTATGTTTACATTCTGGGTAAACACTTGGACTGGGACATTTTCCTGTGGAAAAGGAATGCTAGTATTTGCTTTATTTTCTTGAAGTACTAGTATGAATTAGTGCTTGTGGAAATGGTTATTTCAGGTTGAAGGGGAATTCCTCTTAGGTAGTAGGTGACAGCATAGTAAATGAGGGAATTTGGAATTTCTTAGCAGCCTTCTAGTGGCCTGTGCAGGGCAGGGGATGTTTGGTGGTGAAGGGCCAGGGAGTCATCCAGGTGAGAGATGGGGCAGGAGGGGGAGGAGGGCACCTGGAACCTGGAAGCTGTGACTTCCCCTGCCTTGCAGCCTCACAGCCACTGTTTCCTCTCAGTTCCAAGAAAGTTTGTCTTAAAGTCTCACCTGGGAACCAAGGGCAGGAGTTCTTCAACACTTGAGAAAGGTTTTTTGTTGTTTTGTTTTTTTTTCTCCATTATTTTTTTGCAGATTTTCCCTTCTCAGTCTCTATTTCTGAAACAGGTTTGATGTTATATTAGTTCCTAGTGTTGTTGTTTTTTCCCCTAGTGTTTTTTTTTTTTTCTTCCAGCAAATGGGTAGATGAGTAATGTGTGTTTGTGTGGAAAATAGATGGGCAGTTGAAGGGAGAATAAGGGGCAGTCAGAGGTAATAAAATTGAACCTGTGAGAAGGACACCGTAGTCTTTTTGGTACTGAGCATTTAGAGACTTTGGAACAGATGCAAAATCATCAGCTGCTTCTGCCCTTCCCCCTCTTGTCTCTAGAAGCAGCAGAGCGTGTTGATGTCGGTGATCGCAGGGGAGGCGGTTTCATCCGTTAGGACCCTGGATGACAAGCAGGTGCTGCAGCAGTGCATGGCTACCCTCCGGGAGCTGTTCAAGGAGCAGGTCAGAGAATGCTTATGCTTACGGTGCTCCTCCTAGTGTGTTTGTGTGTGAGGAAGCCAGCCACGTGACAGGGAATACAGGGAACCCAGGGTTAGTTTGCTAGGGCTCACTTACTAAGATACTACAGCACAGGTGGCTCAAATAACAAATTTATTTTCTCACAGTCGTTGAGGCTGGCAGTCTATGATCAAGGCATCAGCAGTGTTGGTCTCGTTAGAGGCTTCTCTCCGTGGTTTCCAGATGGCCACCTTCTGTGTCCTCACGTGGTCTCTTCTGTGTGTGTGTCTGTGTCCTTATCTCCTTTTTATAGGGACAGAAACCAGTCAGATTGGATTAGGCACACCCCAATGACCCCATTTTAACTACTCAATAAAGACCCATTCCCGATAACAGTCACAATCTGACCTGCTACGGGTTAGGACTTCAGCATAGGAATTTGGGGAGCCAAATGCAGCCACACCTCCTTTTATGCAATTATTTTCCTCTTTTTCTCACATCATACACACCCTCCTTTCCTAAAGATGTAAAAGGCTCAGCATTTTCTATAGATCTGCATTAACCCTAACCCTAACCCTAGAAGCTTTGGCTACAGCTTTCCTATTTAATAAGAGGGATATTGTCCAGAATTTTCTTGTATCCCACATTTGTAGTTTTTCTTCTACCTTTTTTCCCAAAGAGCTCAAGTACTTTATGTTTACTAATTTACAAAAGTTACATAAATTAGAAAAAGAACAGGGCATCTAGGCATGTTGCCAACTCTAATATTAAAGAGCTCTAACTGGTGATGAGATACCACATAGTAGTTCCTTGCTTGGGCTTTTCCCCAAGTTTGTTTTAAATTAATTGTTTGGAAAATAGCAGTTTCCAGAGAAGTGGTCTTTATGTTACTGTTTGTGAGAGGCCAGCCAACAACATAGAGTTGAATAAATGTAAAACATGCCCTTGTATTGCTGTTTTGTGGAGAAGCCTGCTGGGAATTCCCCCTTGTGACTCTGTGACTCCGCCCTTCCCTCCTGCACCATCTTTCCAACATGCCATGCGATGAAACCGGGAAGACCTGAACTCTCAGTCACTGGTGATGGCCCCCAGCAGGCGGGCACACCGATGAGGTGCAGAAGCAAGGGTATTGTGTGGCAGGGTGGTAAAAGAATTGACAGGGGCAGGAGGGACAGACTGAGGAGTGCTGCTTCGGAACACTACCGGAATGAAGTAGTCCTAAGGGAGAAATGTGTATTCCTAACTTGTATTGCGCTGTGGCCAAGTTCCTTCTTGATTCTATTTCTGAATTCCTTTTGGACGCAGGAGGTCCCGGATCCCACAAAATACTTTGTCACTCGGTGGAGTACGGAACCATGGATCCACATGGCATACAGTTTTGTGAAGACATTTGGAAGTGGTGAGGCCTACGATATCATTGCTGAAGAAATACAAGGGACTGTCTTTTTCGCTGGTGAGGTATGTATGTTGGTTCCAAACCCGATTCTATCGACTTCTTTAAAGTGCTATTGCCCAGATAATCCAAGTCAAATACTGTTGAGTCTTAAGACTGCAAGTAGCAGAAGCCTTCTCAATGCTAGGAGCCTGCCTCAGAGGCAGCCATTGTTTACTCTTCCAGCCGTTTCTTCTGGACTTTCGGATCTTAAAATCATGTTTATGTCACCATTTTCTGATTTGACGCTAGAGAACTATCTGAATTTTTGTCAGGTTAAAATTTAAAGCCTGTTGAGTCTCTGTGTACCATTCTCTCACAGTGCAGTTAGTACACACTATTTGTTAAATTGGTCTTGGGCTATGTAAATGATGTTTGCTGCTGAGCAGGTGCTCATATCTACTCTGAGGGGCTGCAGGAAGTGGAGTGTGCAGTCTGGTGAAGGGACCTAATTGCACTTGGTACTCTTTAAACCAGTCCTATTTTCACTCCTGCCATCCTGTCTCCATGGTTCCTCATGCCCCCAATGACTGAGATGTCCTAAGGATTTTTTATGGAATTGGTTTGCTTGTTATCATCCCCACACCCACAACCCCAAATATAAAGTGAATTGTTACCATTCTTCCACCTGTGGTCATACTTTGTATATTAGTTTGGGAATTAGATGTCTCCTGGTTCCATCCACAGTTTTTTTTTTTTCCCCCTGATTTGAGTGTTTACAAAGGAATGCCATCTTAAAACCAGATGAATTTGATTCCTCCTGGGCCTATGAAGAGCCAACTCCGCAGGAAGAGCATAATGGCTGCACACCAGGAACAACTGTCAGCCACTTCGAAGAGATGGCTGTTTTAGACAGAGGTGCCTTGGGGTCATGAGCAGGAGTTAGGACTCTTTTCTTTCAATTAAAATCCCATTTTTTATGAGGCTTCTGTCACTGCCAATCCCCCCAGTACTGTTCATTGTTCTTAATCCCGTACCCGGCAGATACATAATATTTTAATGAATGGCAGAGTATGTGTACAGTGAGTAAATTTGGGAGAGCATGCCAAGATAACCAGAGAAGTGCTGATGGGTGAGTAGTGTTATTACAAGCACACAGGAGTGGCACCAGTTTTTATTTCAGGAGGACTGGAGAGTATAAGCTCGTTACCTTTGCTATCACCTGAATTCTGGATGCATGATCTCAAGTTATGCAATTATTTTTTGCAGGCAACAAACAGACATTTTCCACAAACTGTTACAGGGGCATATTTGAGTGGTGTTCGAGAAGCAAGCAAGATTGCAGCATTTTAAATAGAATTTGTCTGGACTCTGCTTTCTTCTGTACTCCAAATGGGAAAGTTTGAAACACATGTTGAACCTCAATTTTATAAGGGGGTGCGACCCCTCTGGATAGCAAAATTGAAATGTTCCTAAGGTGATATGAAAGTGCAAACCCACGTTACCACTCTGAAAACACTGCTCCCCACTCCCAAACCTGATGAGCACTTATATTTAATTGTATTTTCCAGAGGTCCAACTAGTTCTGAGTCTTGCTGACTTCTGAATAAGGCAGGACACAGCCTTAAACTGAGACAATGGACATGATGCTTCCATGGCTGGAAGTTCCCTTCAGATCTCATGTTTTGTTTGGCTGGTCAATTTTCACACAAGTAAAACAGGAATCATTATCCAGCCAGATAAAGCCATGTGTTTTCTTCTGTGACAGTTTATCAGTATCTTTACCAATGAGCCTTAATATTTTTATATAGATCCAGTACTGAGCTTTACTTAAAATCTGGATAGAACTTTCTTTTTTGATACAATAACTCTCCACTTGAAGGTGAAATAAAGCTTCTGGACTGTTTTATACTGTACATATTTCTTCCCATTAGATATTCAAAAGGAACTTGCATTTGAGTATCTTTTGTGATATATGGTATTTATATATGTGCTCATTGGCAAAACAACAAATCGCAATTCTTTGAACAGTATAGGTATTACGTCATTGAGAATGGGGTGTAAAATACGATCTTCACACTACAGACACAGAATATAACTATTTTTCTTAAAGCCAAATTTGGGTGGGTAGCATACTTTATCCTGAATTCTGACAACCAGTAGCACAAAGATATTGTCAGAATAATTTCATAAAAGCCTCCTCCCATCTTTTTATAATAACTGATTGTTTCTAGGAAGTTTTTTTTTTTTTGCAAAATTATGTGCAGTTTTCCATAGGCAGGTCCACTGGAAAACTACAGAAAAACATCCTGGCAAATAATACACATTTTATAAGCCATATCTTAAACAGCCTATAAAACATGGCAAACATTTACTTTTTACACTTAACATTGGTTTCAGGGTCTTTAATGCCAAGAAACTTAAGTTTACAGGTTAGAAATATTTTTGTTTTAAAGTCTTTGAATAATCTTTTGAATTGCTTTTAAAAGGGAGCTAAAATTCAGAGCTACTTCTCAAATTAGGCATTTTTGAAATTTTAGTCTGTAATTAGAAGAGTAAATCTTATACAAAGAATATGCAGTGAACTTTAGACACATACACACACTCTCACCATCAAAGAATGATACAAGCAAAAGAAAGCCAAGAGCTATATATTTCAAAGTTAACACAGGAAAACATTGATATTTTAGTTATTTGTTGAGACTCATTGGTACTGAATAGGAAGTATTATGTAATAAAATGTTTAAATTGCATGTGTTAAGTGATAAATGCAAAATGTTTGAAATGGTTCACAGTAAATTATTGCTTTAGTTTCTGGGCACTTAAAACTTGTACTGTGCTTACAAGTAGGGAAAAAATTTATAGTAAATGTGTATTTAAAACTTTTTTTCATATCTCAAATGATATACTTTATTTGATGTTTGTTCTTTGAGGAACTGTGGTACTTTTTCAATTACTTTGAATATGCTTTTTGGTGTTGTCTAAAGATTCTGTAGTTAAGTAGCAGTGAATGCACACATTTACAGTGATTTAACTACAGATCATGAACAGCTGGTTGTATAAAAGTGCTTAATAAAAACTAGATTTGTTTTTCAAATATCCTTTGTGTATATGCTGTAGTGATAAACACTTATTAAATGGGCATAGCATCACCAAGAACTTTCACATATACCACCCCATTCCCTCAACTCCAAATTCAACTTTATACTTATAAAGGTGTGAGTAGTAAATGCCTAAAAAGGTCATAAAAGAAATAACCTTGCTCTGTAGTTGTATGAAATCACTTCAAATAGTTACCACTCAACAAGCACTATAAAATCATATAGAATATGGAGCCAATACCATTTAAACATTTTTATCATGGGGGAAATGATTCATAAACCTATAATAAATCAATACATCAATCCAAGAGGCTTAAAACACCATTAAATTTTTTATTGACAAGGTTTGTAAAAACAAATTTAAAATCAAAGGCCAATTTCTAGGTCTCATTCAGTTGCTTATTCCATTTACTTGTATTTAATTATACCTTTTCCTAATGTCCTGACTTTATCAAGAAGCAAGTTAAACCTGTGAAAATACGTCAACACTCAATGTATCATTTATATATATATATACACATATATATCTTTTCTATGATGCAAAAATCTTTAAAACACTCAATTGGTACATCAAATATCTAATTTTGTCATAGGCAGCATGTTTTAATTTAAACTAATTAAGATAGTAAATTTAAAAGACTTAAATTCAGGAGTGGTCCGTGCAATGGCACACACCTGTAATTCCGGCTAGTCAGGTTAAGGCAGGAGGATCGCAAGTTTGAGGCCAGCCTGGGCAACTTAGCGAGACCCTGTCTCAAAAAGGGCTTGGGACATAGTTCAATGATAAGAGTAGCCTTAGGTTACACCCCTAAAACCACACACACAAAAATCAGAGTGGTCCACATGTCGATCACCTAGAATCCTGATTGGCTAAAATTTAAAACTGGAGTGCCCCGATTCCACATTAAATTTCTTTAATGTTAAAAAGTGTATTTATCACTTTTGAGAAATACTTTGTCAGAGATATCCATTACCTAATGCCTTATTCTCTGGCATTACACCTGGCACTTTTATCACAATTATGAAGGTGGCCAGGTTTTTTGTAAATAGCATTCTATATGGTCAAAAGCAGTTAATAAAAATCAGTCCACTAACTATAAGCCAGATGTGCTTGTACCTTAGTCCCACCCTTTCCCAAAGTTTTTGAAACTCTGATGTGTTGATTTTTGGTCTGTCCTTAATATACAATGTATCTATAGACACTCTTGCAGAGTGCACACTAGAAGTAACAAATGACACTTTCAGGGTGAAGCAGCAATAGACAGCTCCTTAGTGTTCCCATCACCAAGATGACTCCTGCTGCTCTGTCATGCCTTCTGGCTGAACACTGACATTTCTTAGTTTACAAGTGTAAAGATACCTACCTACGTGTTTAAAAATTGATCTGCACAAAAGAAATTAAAAAACCCTTATGTACAACAAATTGGTTTTTAAAAATACAAAAATAACATCTGTCACTTCTGTCATGCTGACAACTGGATATATACACATGCAAGAGGACGTTCCAATCTAGTCATCTGGCCAGCTGTAGCTTGTGTAATATGATGAATACACTGCCACTGGGTTTTCATACTGACAGAAGAGATGTGTATTCAAAATATCTCATTATACTAAATACTGCATTATTGCGCATGTATTGTATAAATGCCAGTTATAATAGTTTTTGTTTTACTTGATTAAAAGTATGTCTTAAGCAAGCTAATATTAAGTGCACTAAAATCCACAACAGTTTAGGAACCTATGTATGACCTTACATAAAGAAATCCAAAATGTACAAAATACAACTATAAAAGCAAGGAACAATTACTGCCATGCAAGATTTAAACTAAAAGCTGCATAGAAATGCAATTTAAAATGGCAAACTCAAATTTATACAACACTCAAGATAAAAAGGTCAGCAGTAAGTCCTACCAACACAATACTTAACAAGGATTTAGAAAAGGAAATACATTCTCTTTGCTGGTATAATGGTATAAATCAGATCTTCAAATCTATGGGAACAAGTCATTTGTCTCTGTCCTCTATCTCAAGAAATTAGCTGTAATGAAAGAGAAACATTTTATCATACATCAATATGCATACCATAAGTATACATAAATGTACAACTTACTCCTCTTTCCACTCTTTTACTACTGTGACCCTGGGAAGTCATTTGGGATCAGTATGAAAACTACAGCTGCTGCAGATCCTCCCCTGCCTTGGACTGGAGGACAGAAACGTGCCCTTGAGTTGTTGCTGAGCTCCTCTGAGATGCCCACTTGCCAGGAATACTATGAAGCCACACCTTAATCTGATGCAAGGTTTTGTCACTAACTGTTCAACTTTTATTTCCCCATCTATTTTGAAGAAATTTGAGGATCAAATGTGACAGTGGCATGAATATTTTGAAAAATATTAAGAATTTGATATACATAATTTCTTGTCTTCAATGTCCAAAACAGTCAAAGTAGGAAAAGACAGGAATATTTACCTCTTTTACAGTTGTTTTTATGAAATCTTTCCTCTCAGTTAAATCATAAGCAGGATAATTTTCATATACCTAAATAGTGAAAAGGAAAAACAGTAAAAGCAGATTTACAACCCCCGTGCATAAAAGGAAATTTATGCTATGCACAAATAGCTGCATGTATATTCTACTAGTACTCTAGTTCACCATGTACAACTGCATTGCAAATGAGTAGCTTTAGTACTACAGTATAAAACATTCTCCATGCTTTATAAGCTGGTGCAAGGGGTGAATAATTAGAAGGAAAACATCTAAATGGATCTCAGTGGACTAAGTTCTTGGAATCAGCAGGGTATCTATGACATATCTTTTGCAGTAGAGGGGACTGAATCCAACATGCTCTACAATGAACTACACCCCCAGCCCTATTTAAAAACTTAAATTTTGAGACAAGGTCTTACTACATTGCCTGGGTTGGCCTAAAACACGCAATCCTCCTGCCTCAGCCTCCCTAGTAGCTGGAATTACAAGTTTGTGCCACAATGCCTGGCTCTACGAAATGTCTTTCAGAGATACCTTTGCTTCTCTGTAACAATATCCAACATTCAGGAAATCTAGGTGGTCTCAGTAGTCACTGCTCCTAAAATTCAACTCTTAAATAGTTTCAACTGCTGTCACAACTACTCAGTTGTGCCACTGTAGTTTGAGAGCTGCTATAGACAACATGTAAATGAACAGGAGTGGTTGTGGTATAGTATGACTGTTCACAGATTGCTCTATGTCTCTGCCAAGTATTTCTCAATAATCTACCCATCTTCCTGATTCCCCACTAGTTTCAAGAAAACCAAACTCAGTAACAAGGCATAAATCTAAACATGTAGTATTGTCTCCTGTGAACACTTCCTTCCAATCTTGGTCTTAAACATGTATTTCCCAAAGTTATTTTTTAGTGAATATATCATCATTCTTCCACTGTATGGAACAGATATTCTACTAAGACTCAGTTAAGAATTCTTCCAGATGCTAGACTTCTAGACTTCCTCCAAGCTCTTCCACTCCCCCGCTGCTCCCTCACATGACACCCGCTTGTTTCTTAATACTGGGGATTGATCCCAGGGGCCCTCTCCTCTGAGCTACACCCCCAGCCCTTTTTATTTTGAAACAAGGTTAATGAAGCTAGCCTTGAAATGGTGATCCTCCTGCCTCAGCCTTCTAAGTACTGGGATTATAGGCATTCACCACCGTATCTAGCTGGATACTCGTTTCTTTCTATCCTGGACCACAGGCCCTGTTTAAAGCCAAGTTAAGGGCTTTTCTGCAACATCTAGCTGTGCCTGATATGTAGTTGAGGCTCAGTAAATATCCAATGAATAAACAAAATAACCCATGTTCTAAAAAAAAGCATAGAATACTTTATCTGTGGTATGCTTCAAATTTTAATTTCATTTTGCCATAGGAAACTGAATTCTAAAAACCTCCTAATTTAGAATTAGGATATGGAATCCCTATAGAACCATTTTTAAGATTAGAACATTTTATTTCCTGAGAAGTACTAGAAGAATTTCAAAGATTGAATGAAGAACCTAATCTATAAGAGCTCATTTACAATACTAACAGGAGTAGTTCATGAGATTCTGTTTTTTTTTAAGCTAACACAATCTAATGATACATCAATACAGCTTCCAGATCAAGAAGGTTTGGAATGTAGTGTTTCAATTTTGATCACTCTGACTTTATTCATTCTAATGTTAAATATAAAATAACTCCATTTGAACAGAGACTGACTATTTAGTATGGATACCAGCACCTATAAGAGTGCCTGGTATACAGTGGTTCAATAAATATCTATTCAATGAATGAATGCACAAAAGGATATAGCTTCAAATTAAGGAATGGGTGAAAGAAATTTTCAAGTCAAAGCAAAATGATCTATACATTTATCTCATTACCTCTTTGCAAATCTGCTTCATTGTGACTTCCTCCAAGTTAGCATTAGCCAATAATTTCTTTACTGTTTCCTTTAACTCTTCATCTGTAGGCGGTTTCTTCAATTTTTTAATTAAAGGCTCATCATCTGAACTATCCTCAGATTCACTTTCTAAACATAAGATATTAAATGTAAATAAAAATTTTCTTACACAGCAAAGTAAATAATTAAAATGTTTGGAAAAAGTTCATAGGTTTTCACTCTCAAGTATTAGACCTCCAAAATTATAAATCATCACAATTATAATTTATAAATTACCTATAAAATATACATTAAAATTTCATATACACTTTGAAAAAATTTTAAAAACTAGCATGCAGTATTTTCTCCAGTTTGCCTCCCACACACTTAAATATCACACACATCAGATATTTTGTATCTTCAGAATTGCTGATCATGTAATTTCTAACCTACCTTTTTTAGAACTGTTTTGGTTCTTCTTGGTGGTGCTACTATCTGCCTTCTTAACATTTGCACTTTTTACAGACTTTTTACTTTTAGGAGTAGCTTTCTGTTTAGATTTTTCTCTTTTCGATGTCTTTTTTGGTGTCTATTGGAAAGAGAAGCAAAGCAAAGTATATATATTACATGGGTGGGATTCATTGCTATCCCTCTACTTCCTCTATGCCTCTCAACAATATTAGAGAAAATTAACATTAGATTGTAACAAATTAAAAATTGATTACTAATTATCAACTTCTGAGAGATGACTAATACACTCAGTACTATTTTAACCTAACGTAAATCTAAATGCCTGTCAAGAAACAATCATAAAAAAATGGATGCCAAGCCAGGCGTGGTGGCGCACGCTTGTAATCCCAGCATTTGGGAGGCTGAGACCGGAGGATCCGGGTTTGCGGCCAGCCTCAGCTACTTAGTGAGGCACTCCGAAACTTAGACTCGGTTTCAAAATAAAGAATAAAAAATAGGGCTGGGGATATAGCTCGGAGGTAGAATGCCCCTGAGTTCAATCCCCAGTGCTGCAAAAAAAAAAAAAAAAAAAAAAAAAGAAAATACACTTTGTCTCAACCAGCGTCTCTGAAATTAGAAAGCATTAGTTATTCATTTAACTTTCCCTAAGGCACACTATTCTATATGCAAACACCCTAAGACAATTTAAATTCTCACCTTTACACAACAAAACTACTGCAAATAACTACATAGAATGTTTCATATTCTTGATTTTTGAGTTATATAATCACAAGTCAACTTTTAAAGGACAGAAACACGTTGATATAACCTGTCCTTCAGATTAAAGCGTATAGAACAAGCTGTCACAAAAGGCAGGTAGGCGCAGGCTATTTCTAGGTACACTTCATTGAATTTTAGTGTCTGTATTTCTTTTTGCTGTAATAATAGTAACATTACATGCACCTACACATGCTTATTATCACCCTGTAGTACCTCAATAATATACCATTGGCTAGGAACTAGCTAACCCTTTGAGTTTGGCTGCTACTAAATAATACATTTAAGAGATGTCAAAGGGCTGACATACTTCTGTAAGTACATATGGTTTTTATGGGGAGTAAATGCATTAATATATGAAAGTACTTTTAATGTTGCCTGGCACATAGGAAACACTCAAATTAACTACTAGTACTAATGTGTAGGTTCCTTTTGTTGTGAGAAATTCTTCCATTATGCCTATCTAATTTCTCCTAACAACTTGGTTTATAAATGCTCTTTAAAAGCAGGGTAAATATATAGAACAGAAATTATAAAAGCACTCGGACTCCATAATACCTGCATTAGTTTAAATATGATTTGTATTCATTTCATACATCATGGTAGGTAGGACTCAACCCCAAAATATCCAAATCCCAATAATAACAAGTAATGTTATTTATACTGTATTGTTTGTTTGTGTGGTACTGGGGGATTGAACCCAGGAGAATTTTACCTCCCAGCTGTACTCCCAGCCCTTTAAGTTTTTGTTTTGAAATAGAGTCTTGCTAAGTTACTGATGCGATCTTAATGTCTTAGTCTCCCAAGTAACTGGGATTACAGGTGTACGCCACCATACTCAGCTGCAAAAGTCATTTTCAGTTTGTGGGATGTATGAAAGGAAACAGGTACAGGCTGGATTTGGTATAAAGACCTGAGTTTGCTGACTCCAAGACTAGATTATGAATTGTTGATGTATACAGATAATGCAAGAATCAGATAAAATGTTCAACAGGATAACTTACCAAGTTATAAAGCTTATGTAATAGCTTTAAGTTTTAAATTCTGATAAGATGTAGATTTATACTCATTAGTTTCTCTAAAGCTATTGCTGAAAATCAAATTTTGATATAAATCAATAAGAGTGAACTCTGAAGACAGAAGTATATAAACTAGAAGCTCTAGAAAAAGTAATAGAGAATGCATTTTAAAAGATTATATATAGCCGGGCATGGTGGTGCACACCATGTAATTCAAGTACTTGGGAGGCTGAGACAGGAGGATAGCAGGTTCAAGACTTATCAACCTAGCGAGATGGTTCAAAATAAAAATAAAATAGGGTTGGGGGTGTGGCTTAGAGAAAGAATGCCCCTGGGCTCAATCCCCAGTACCAAAAAATAAATAAACCTTATATATTTATCATAGCCTAAAGCATAAAAATTAGAACCTCTTACGTTACATGAGTCAAGAATAAATGATATATAAGATGTGAAAGTACATGGTACACAATATTCTCAATAGTGCCTTCCATGTATGTACCAATAAATTCTTATTAAGTGAGTGGTAGATCTCCCAGGTAGACTGTCAGCTCCTCAAATTCAGGTGACATTTTCTTTCCACTTAGCAAAATGCTCAGGTATAGAATGAGACAATAATTTTCAATGAATGAGAATGATAAACCCATCCCCCAAAGGTTGTATTAGTCACACAATTATGCCTACACAAGTACTCTATACTTTGGCTTTAACCTCCATTACTCTAGCTTCATCTTATTGCTCTACTGCTATGGCACAGAAAGCACCCCTGCAGCTGGGCATGGTGGTACACGCCTGTAATCCCAGTACTTGGGAGGCTAACACGGAGGATTGCAAGTTCAAGGCTAGTCTCAGCAAATTAACAAGACCCTGTTTCAAAATTTTTAAAAAGGAGGAGGGGGCTGGGGATGTAGCTTAGAGGTAGAATGCTCCTGGGTTCAATCCCTAGTATCACATACGCACACCCCTGTCTTCCCTACTCCCCCATCTTTGGTCACACATCATTTCCCCTCCATTCCCAAGGTCAACTTGGATTGCCATTTCTTCCATTTCTCTCCTAAGCCTTCTCTTAACAGATAGAGATTCTCCTATATTATTATTAAATGGCATGTGGGTAGAAAATATCTTCTGTAACCCCAACAGTACTTAGCATGCTCCCAATTTGCTGAATTGAGCAATCAAAAAGTACTGGCTCCTTTAAGTCTCTTCTTTTAATATTCCAAAAACTAGTAATTGCAGTAAAAACACTATGTGGCATTATAAAGGAAAAATGTTGGAAGTATTCATGATAGTTAACATTAAGTCCTTTAACAAAATGTATGCAGAAAAAATAGCAAACAAGTTTGGGAGGAAAAAAGAATAAGGAAAAAGCTAGTTTCTAAATTGTCATAAGATTTATTTTTAAAGATTTTGGTTTGCTCTTCCTAAATATGTTGTGAGTGGTTCAATCAGGATGAACTAAAGGGTAACATAAAAACTGACAGCTGCCATTAATTTCAGATAGTACAATGTACTATAATATGAACTTTTGAACATTAATAATATAAATTTTCAAAAAATTGAAGAGGATTTTCTATGTCTGATTAACATGAAGGTATAGAATCAGAGGAAGACATAAGCATTTTCTGAAGGAAGGCAAAAAAAAAAAAAAAAAAAAAAATCTTGGGAGTTAATAAGGCTTACCTATCTTTTATAGGCAGCAGGGCTCTTGAAGGAGGGTCACCAAAAAAGATGCCTGTCACAGAGCCAGAATTCTGTCCTCATAGCAGAAAGGTTGTACTGGGTGAATAGATGAACAAAATAAAAATTAGCTTAAAATACACTATTCTTTTAACAACTTGGCTGAGAAAATTCAAATGCCAAGAGAAAAGAATGTGTAAGTCTAGTTGTATTTCACAGAAGATTATGAAAGCAAGTTTAATCTAAATGTATTTTAGTGTGGTGATTATGTATTTAGTGATTAACTTTGCCTTCCAACAAAAGTTTTAAATGGTTTATAAAGTTTTGTAATTCCTCTGGTCAAATTATAAGGTGAGATTTCTTAGTTTTTAGGAACACATTTAAGGACTAGTAAAACTTTCATATTCACCCTCTTACTACTACCAAATAATTCTCCAAATGATCCAAAATTATAACTGGAAGTTTCTCTGAGTTTGTAGGATAGCTTGCTCCACAATTCACTTTTTTTTTTTTTTTTTTTTTTTTTGGCGGTACTGGGGATTGAACTCAGGGGCATTTTACCTCCGAGCTATACCCCCAGCCCCATTTTTTATTCTTTATTTTGAAACCGAGTCTCACTAAGTTGCGGAGTGCCTCACTAGGTAGCTGAGGCTGGCCGCGAACCCGGATCCTCCGGTCTCAGCCTCCTGAATGCTGGGATTACAAGCGTGCGCCACCACGCCCGGCTCACAATTCACTTTTTATTTGTCTTCTTCCTATGAGCTTTCATCGCACGGCTTCCCTTGCAGCTAAACGCTAGGTGACAAAATTCTGGTCAATGCCATGTACATGGAGATGTCTGGTAAAAGGTACCTCTTCCAAGGGGGACAAAACCCCAAACAACACTAGGAGAAAGTCCTATCCTCTTCTTTGTCAGGAACATGAATACAGTATCTAAAGGTGAAACAATTACCCCGGGGATCCTAGGTTAAATGCCAAAAGCTCAGGAAGAGATGGTCTATATCCTGGATACCTTTCTTGAGCTGTCTCAATGGCCCAGAATTGCCTGACTATGGACTTTTTTTTTTTTTGCAGTACTAGGGATTGAACTCAGGGGCCTTCTACCTCCGAGCTATACCCCCAGCCCTATTATTTATTCTTTATTTTGAAACAGGGTCTCACTAAGTTGCGGAGTGCCTCACTAGGTAGCTGAGGCTGGCTGCGAACCCGGATCTTCCGGTCTCAGCCTCCCAAATGCTGGGATTACAAGCGTGTGCCACCACGCCCGGCTGACTATGGACTTCTTGACATGCAGGTAAATGAACTCCTGTTTTGAACATTACTAAGGTTGTGAATTATTTCAGCTGAAAACATTCCTTGTAGCCATGGAAACATTAGATTCTAAATAAGTAAAAAAAATACAAAGTCTGTTATACTTCTCTAGAGATGAAACTGCTATAAAAACACTAGGAAAAGATCAAGAAAAAGAGTTATCGGGATAAGATGAAAAAAGAACCTATGCTCTTAAGGTCTAAAAGACTCATCTGGCAGTGTTTTCTCTACTGGGCAGTTTCCCTTCTTTTTTCTGCACTCTAATTTCTCTGTGCCTTTTATGCTACTCACAAACCTGCGAGTAGCATGAAAGAGTATAGTTTAATTTCACTTGCTCATTTAAGCAATCTTCTCCTAAAGATGCTAATCTAATCCAATAAAGGAACCAATTGATTTTAAGAATCAGTTTATAGAGAATAACTAAATCTGCTTATTTTCCCATTCTTTTATTTTGAAGAAGCTTCATCCAACAGTTCCTTATTATTTTCCTATTCTAATGGTAATAACAACTAATACTTACATAGTTCATGTGTCAGGCACTTTGTAAATATTTTAAATTAAGTCATTTAATATGATTCTATGAAGCTGGTACTTTTTTTTTTTTTTTTTTGCGGTACTGAGCATTGAACCCAGGGGCATTTTACCTCCAAGCTACACCCCTAGCTCTATTTTTTTATTCTTTATTTCTAAACAAGGTCTCACTAAGTTGCAGAAGACCTCACTAAGTAGCTGAGGCTGGCCATGAACCTGTGATCCTCTTGTCTCAGCCTTCCAAGTACTGGGATTACAAGCATATTCCACCATGCCCTGCTTGAAGCTGGTATTATTATCATACCCATTTTACTGAGGGGAAATTGAGGTTTAAATATCTTGCCCAAAGTCAAACAGTGAAAATCCAAGGGAGAATTGGGAGGTGAACCCAGACAGTTTCCAAAGCCCATGCTTTGTCTCTATGAAGATAATTAAACATTAATATTCTATAACTTTTCATGCTTTAATTCTGTCCTTAAAAAAGTTTAGAAAAACATATGGTAGATAGCCAGAAATTTGAAGACTACAATTACTTCAAAATTGTCACAATTATATATGAACATATAAACAAACATCTTTCCTCCCAGATGTCCAATCCATAAAACATAAGTGCTCAGATTACTCCTTTCTTCATGCCCAAAAGATATAGTTATTTATGACGCACTCACTAGATTTGTAACCACCTTTCTTAAATTATGAAATATTTCATACTTAGCTTTTAAATGTCTTTATAAAATTTGGCATTAAAACAAGCACAGATTTTAAATACCTCAAGACAAGTACATCCACTGAAGACACACATACATAAAACCAGGGTTCACCACATCTTTAAGCCCTCTAATTCTGTGCTTCTCAAGTGGAGATGAGCTCCCTGCTCCAGGACATCTGACATTATCTGGAGACACTTCTTGTTATCACAATTGGGAATTGGAAGTAGTTATCTAGCTCAAAGTGTCAAGCCAGCATTAATCAAGTCCCTGAATAAGGCAGGGGAATTTACACAATTTACAGAGCAAGTTCTAACCTCTGAAGGAAGACATCAAAACAAAATTAAAATTCTGTCTACCAAAACATCATTACCAATAGGAACTCATCTTTCGTACCTGGTCTCCCTAACCTACTTAGCTGAGGATACACATCAACAGTTAAATCTTTTAACTGCCTCATTGGTTCTCCTCCTTCCTGAAGTTTCACTCTGGAAGCTATGAAGCTCAACATCTTACAAGTACTCCCAAATAGAAAACAGCAGACATTCCTCAGTAATATAAAACAGACAAACTTTAAACTAAATAACCCATGCCCCCCCAAATGATAGTCCTTAAAACTCCTTGCTTTTTACATGAAGCAGAAATCAGTTCAACTCAATTACAAAATATTAATACACTATGCAAATATGCTCTAAAAATCTGCTTCTATGTATTTCTGTTCAGGATATGCATCCTCCCCTCCCACTGCTCCAGACTAGGTCCAGTGGTCCAGCTCAAGTACCATTGCAAATATCCAGGCTATACCGACTTCACTGTTTTCCAACTTTTATTCTCTGGCTAGGCAATAAAACTAGATGTTTCTTAAGGGAAGTAAATGGGTTGATACTTAACTATTTCTGTGTCTTCACAATTCAAAACAAGCAATACAGAACTATTTTCTGGCTTTGCTCACATACCAAGAATATTTAGCTCACCCCATGAAGTTAAAAAAAAAGAAAAAGAAATATGTTACCTCCTCTTCACTTTCTTTATCTTCATCATCTGAAGACTCTTTGTTTTTCTTTTCATCTTCGTCACTACTAGATTCATCTGACAGAATTTCAGGACATTTGGTTTGCTTCGCCTTCCTTGCTGTTCCAGAACTGCTCCTTTCCTTTTTACTACCTTTGCTAGAAGTTTTTTTAGATTTTGGCAATGGCTGTATAAAAAAATTGTAATAACACCACCAATACAGTATTATATTTCTCAGTCAGTCAACAGATCCTGATAACTACTTCTCAATGCAATTAATCTCAAAAAATATTTACAAGCTTAGCTAGCAGCTTTACAAAGACTTCATCTCTAATGTGTCAGGTTAGCCGACAACTATTAGCATTCTTTCATATGTATTCTAAACACCTAGAAATAATATTCTTCCCAAGGGTTGAAAGACCCGGTATTCTAGGTTCTGATTTGAAACCCAAGTGCGCATTGTAGTAGGTCCAGACACTGGTTTTCACTTTATGAAGACAGTATTTTTAGGTGGAAATAACATTTCATTTTTATGCATTAAAACTGTCACAACCAGAGGTGCTTCTTACTGTAGACCCATATATCAAAGATGTGGGAGGAACTATCAATAAATAAAATAAAACCTAATCACTAATTATGAATGAACTATCATTATCTCTGTGCTCTACTTTCAATAATGCTAGTATCATATTCTCACAGATGCATCTGGGTTCAATCTCCAGTACCGTGAAAAAAAAAAAAAAAGTCCTACAACTACATATTAGCAGCAATGAAGACAACAAAAAGTGTTCAACCCTAAGAATATCCTTGATGAAGCAATAAATATAACTTTATGGAAGAACATTATTTTTATTTTGGCAGTGCTGGGGATCTAACTGAGGGCCTCACACATGCTAGGCAAGCCCTCTACCACTGAGCTACCTCCTTGGCCCTGGAACATCGTTTTTAAAAGAAATGAAAAACATGGCTATTCATATTTTAGGTATTTGATAAACGTGTCTTCAGAAACAAGCAGGTGAATTTGTTCATGAAAAAGAAAGGTCATTAGTAACTGATTTGCTATTAAAATAGTAAAATTTGTTCCTCACTTTGCCAGAAGGTTTTGGATGCATTAAGAAATTCAAGATCCTCTTCACCAGTTCACTGTTTACTCCTGACCGCTCCAAATCAAGGACCTCACAGATGCTCTTTAACATGGCATTTCTAAATCTGAAGCAGAAAGTGGAAAAACCAAGGTGATCTATGAGTTTATAAAAATTCCCACAATATATAGGCAATAGCCAACAAAACTGGCTCAGTTACATACAGCAAAAAGCAGCAGCCAATGTTTCTCTGAATCTTACTCAATAATCCTGACTAGTCTACAAACAGATATGAGTATTAGGAAATTGAAAACACCACTTACCATTTAAGTTTTAAAGACGATATGTTAGTTCATGGACTTGATAATTCTTCTAGCTAGTAATTAAATATTGTATTTCCCCCTGAGCATTCCGACTGTGACAATATATCAAGAACTAGGTAATCATTTTAAAATTCTTAAACTAGAGGCATTTAAGAAACAAAAGTTCTGAAAGTATTATCACATTATTGCATTGTTTCTATCAAATTGATTATCTCTGAAATAGTTTAAATGGTTTAAAAATAGAGTGGCTGACAAGGATAGGAATTAGAAAAATTTTACTCAATTTTCTGGAGACTTTTGAATTCTGGTCTCTCTGATTGATTAACTCATTCACTCTTCTAGAAAATAAGTTTCTTTAAGAGTTTTCAATAATCTTGATAGCCACTATGTAATGGAAAGCAAAAAATCCCAAGTTAATGCTATAAAGACAAGTCAAATCTTGGCCCCTGACGTAAAGAATCAGCAATCTACTGAAAATGAATGAGTGATCATTTCTAAATACTAAAAGATAAACTCAAAGCACACTGATCAAAATATGGTATTTACAAAAATAACTTACTTTTTCAACATTTCTTCCTTTTTTTTGTACTGGGTACTCCCTTTTTCAAATGGAAAGCCACTAAACTGACCCACATTCTTCTTTAATGAGGACACCTGAAAATGTTTGTCTTATTAATGCTATTTATTATCAAGTAGTGTACAATAGAAAAAAAGCAAAGCCAGTATCTTTATTTTTATGTCACCAAGTTATAATATTGACTTATTCAACATTTATTATTCAAAACTGAAAAATATTAATGTACTAACAAAATCCTATAAATAATTCTTTGAAAATAACAGCTTAAATTTAAATTTTCATCTGAGAATTTTTACCAAAACCGTTATCTGACAGTACCAGAAGATATGAAGAGTTACTATTTAAAAAGACCTCATGTTTGCTGAGCATGGTGGGGCACATCTATCTTAGCTATTCAGGAGGCTGAAGCAGGGGTTTCACAAGTTTGAGGTCAGCCTGGGCAACTTAGTGAGACCCTGTCTCAAAATAACATTTTTTCCCCAAAGGTCAGGGATGTAGCTCAGTGGTAGTGCTTGCCTAACATGCATGAGTCCCTGGGTTCCATCCTCAGTAGCTTGCTCTTGAAAAACACACACACACACACACACCAGCCTTTCTATGAGTAATATGAGTTACTAGTAATATTTCTTATTTTCCAAATCAGGAAATCAAGAATTTTATTCTTTGACAAATAAAAGTATTCTTTGGTATCCCCCAAAAAAGTCACTGCCATTTACTGGTTATGAGACTTGTTTAAATTAGACTGTTGTGAGGATTACATGAGGTTAGCACCTAAGAAAATAAGTGACATCATTCCATTTACTCTACGAACCTCAGACTTTACTTCCCCACCCACAAACCAAAATAGAGAGCGCTTCCTTCACTGCATGGAATACTAAGTCATCTGTCCAGCAGAATAACGAATAACAAATCCTTTGGCAAAGAATGGCCACCACTGTTACCAAATATTTCCTCAAAATGAGACACAATTATACAGAATCATTTATTCTGAATGGCCAGAGTATCCCCAAAGTAAATTTCTCCTAATATATTCAACAATCACTAATATTGTCACAATTCTGATTTCATAATTTGAAACTTCACTTTGGAATAAAAACAACTGCAATACAAAGAGCAATGAATATTATAGTCCTAATTCCTAATAACCAACTCTGTGACCTGTGATAAGTCATTTAACAAGCATGTGTCTCAGTCTGGTTGCTTGTATAAGAAATTGTATTAAAAAGTCTTACTGTGCCAGGTCTGTTGTAAAGCAGTTTGTGTAGATTCCTAAGTTCATCTGTTTTTTTCTTACTCAGAAAGAAATGTATCCTTTCAATTTCACAAAGTTTCTGCCCCTTTCCTAGAAAAAAATACCATAAGGAAATAGCCATTACTTATTAATATATTTATAGTTAATTTAATAAGAATTGTTTTATAGCATAATTCACACACATATTTCTCTTTGCTCTACTGGGGCAAATTACATAAAATTATACCAAAAGCACATTACTATTTCCTAAAGCCTAAATACTACTCCACTAATGGTAAGCACTGCTAACCATCATTTTTGCATTGGGCCTTTTCACGATAAAATCAGAGAAATATAAATAAACTTACCTTGTGCAATTGTAAATGGCTCTCTTTGTAAGGAAGATACTTGCATCGTCAATCTCTCTACTTTTTTCTTTTCTCTCTTGCCTTCCACAATGAGACTCTTTTCTAGAAATTAATTTAATATTTGTTAAATAACAAAAAGTCTAATGTATTAACTTTGTTGGATAAATATGTAGAAGAAAAATCCTCCAAGCCAAGTACCTTACACTTCTGAGCATGGTTTTGAGAAGCAAATGACATAACAAAAGATGAAACATCATGGAATGTTTAGTTTCTTTATTTAGGTACTGGGGTTTGAACTCAAGGGAGTTCTACCTTTAAGCTAGACCTTCAGCCTTATTTCATTTTTTATTTTGAAACTGGGTCTCACTAAGTTGCTGAGACTGGCCTTAAATCTGCAATCCTCCTGTCTCAGCCTCCCAAGTACTGGGACTACAGGCACCTGCCACAACATCTGGCTAAAAGTTTCTTTTTAGAGCAACATTTTACTTACCTCAGAAAACTCACAGAGACCCAGTTAGAAACAAACAAACAAACACAACACTCAGAAAACAAGCAAACTTTTATCTAACTACAATTGTTATTAAAGTCCAATCAGCTTATTTGTGAAAAATCATCAAGGTTCTAAGCTTGCTTTTTCTTTTTAATTGATCATAATTGTACGTATTTATAGTGTATGGTGTGATAACTCAATGCATGTATAGAATGTAATGCTCTAATTAAGATAATTAGTATTTCCATCTCCTTACCATTTGTGTTTGGGGCCTTTGAACTCCTCTCTTCTAGTTCTTCTTAAAATATATAATAAGTTGTTGTAAACTATATTTATCCTACTGTGATACAGAACACCAGAGCTTATTCCTAAATGTATTTTGAATCTGCTGTTACTAGATAACACAAAATTCAACCAGTTTACATATGCTACAGTTAACTGACCAGGCATTACTTTGTAGTTTAATAAAAAGTTAAATTCCGTTTAGGCCAGGCTACCAATAAGCAAAACAAAACAAGCCAGATGCAGTAGTGCTAACCTAACCTATAATCCCAGCTACTCAGGAGGCGGAGGCAAGAGAATCACAAGTTCCGATATACCTCAGTAGTAGAGCACTTGAGCATGTATGATACACTGGGTTTAATCCCCATTAGCACCAAAAAATAACGTTTAATAAGTAGGAAATACATAGTATGTATTTTAAAGTTTAAAACCATTAAGCTTAATTTTGAAACAGACATTCATTGAAACACTATAATGTTGGAAGTCTTTTCATTTCAATGAACGCCTGTTTTATGCAAAGCTGCACTTGATACTAAGAGGGGATGAAGAGATGATTACGATATTGAACATTTCATGTCTACTAAGGAAAGAAGGCACAAATATTACAGTGTAATGCAGAAGATAAAACACCTTAAGATATAAGTAACTTTTGTGAGTTGAGGGATTATTTTTTGACTGGGAAAACAGGATCACAATGTTGATGCTAGCTTTGAAGGATAGATAAGATTTGAGGATGTAAGGATTTGTACAAGAAAAAAAGAGAACAGGATGTCAGCAGGTACATTCTGACAGTGGTGTACACAATGAAGAACAAGCACTATAAAACAACCTTTATTATCACTCAACTTCACTTTCCTTAGGGATTTAACTTTTTTTTGCGTGTATGTGGTGCTGGGGATTGAACCCGGGGTATTCTACCTCCAATCTACACCCCCAGCCCCATCTTACTGCAGCCAATTTTCACTTACTGTATTATGAATAATTTTAAAAGCTTATATTAGTAATTGAGCAATAATTTGTTAAAATTTGTAATTAAAAGCAGTATGGTAGTTAAATATGGATGTATGACCTTCTTAGGGCACACAGCACATTTAACAAAAGATATACCTTGTACTCTTAACCCAGATTGCATTTGTAAAATGCCAGCCATGGACTGATTTAGATTTAAAAGAAAGTGACAATAGCCAGGTGTGGTGGCACACACTCCTAATCCCAGTACTTGGGAGGCTGAGACAGGAGGATCTGGATTCTCTGCCAGCCTCGCTACTTAATGAGACCCTCTGCAACTTAGTGAGATCCTGTTTCAAAATAAAGAATAAAAAATAGGACTGGGGGTGTAGCTCAGAGGTAGAATACCCCTGGGTTCAATCCCCAGTACTGCAAAAAAAGAAAGGAAGTGAAAGTTAAACCCAGGAAGAAAACTCCAACCTCTTCCCAACTTTGGTCGAATTTTCACCATATATGAAATAGATGGGGTTAGTATCAAAAAATGCTAGCCGGGCCTGGTGACATGCACCTGTAATACTAGTACTTGGGAGGCTGAGATAGGAAGATCGCTGGTTAGAGGGCAGCCTCAGCAATGTAGGAAGACTTTCAACAACTGAGCGAGTCAGACAGGCAGAATGCTCCTGGGTTCAATAATCTCCAGTACCACAAAAAAGAAAGTAAAAGAGAGAGAGAGAGGGAAGGAAGGAAGGAAGGAAGGAAGGAAAAGGAAAGGCTGAGAAGCTGGCATACCTCACTTGTAGCATGCATCTTGGATAAACTGACCCAGTATCACTCTATGAGTCACTAATCTGTTTCATACCCCCATTAATAGTTAATCCCATCCTCCTGAAGGGCCAACTCAGCTCCAAAACTGAGAGTTGTGGTTCATACTTAACTTTCTTTCATAGCTCACTTCTTTCATTTTTAACTACTTCCTCAAATGGCAACAGCTTTCACCGGTATTTCCTAGTGAAAGAAAACTCTCCTTGAAGAGGACTTCTGCTGAAGTTTAGCAAGTACAGAAATAGCTTAAAATATTAAAACACTTCCAGAACTCGCATTAATGTCTCCTAAGTCTTAATGCGTGCTTACACTAAAGACCTTTTCCGAGAAATTCAAAAAGCAAAGATGAGTAGCGAATTAAAATGAAAACAATCTCGTTTAACAACTTGAAAAGTGCACCCTGAACACTGGTTTTAAAAGCAGATGTGCAACTCACAGACTTCCTGTCAAATGATGAAATGTTATTAATGCACATTGCGGGCGAGAAGTCCACTGCACCACCGAATCATAACACAAACAAAAATCTAAAACATCAGAATTCGCAAAGTCAATTCTCTGCAGTCGTTCAACATAAGACACACTGATTTTTCAAAAAGCATTCTTACAAAACAAAACAAAAAACCACACACAAACACCCACTCCGATTTAATGCCTCTGGGCGCCAAAAAGAGCAAAACTGCTTGCTGGGGCGGAAGGGGGGGCCCTTGGGTCTGAACAATCCATCAGTTGGGGATGCTCCTTCCTCCCACCTTTCTCTTCTTCCTCGTCCTCCTCGTCATCATCGTCGTCCTCCTCTTCCTCACTCTCCTCTCTGGGGCCGGGCAGATCGGGCTCCTGCTCGGACGCGGGCTGGGCGGGGGTTCCCTCTCCCTCCGCAGCGGAGGCCGAGGAGGACATGCTAGACCTGCGGGCAGGAGGAAGCGGACGCGTCGGTGCCTGGCTCCTGCAGCCGCCCTGCCTGCGCAGCCCGATCGACCGGCGGCCCCCCGCCCCGGCCGGCCTCCTCCTTCCCTCCCTGCCTCCCGCCGCGCTGGGATGCAGGAGGCGGGAATCCGCGCCGCCCGGCCCCGTCCCCCGCCCGCGCCAGGCCGCCGTCCCGAGGGCCGCGTCCCCCGCCGCTCGGCCTGCGCTCCCTGCCCGCCGCAGTCCTCACCGCAGGGCCGGCCGCCGCGGGCCTGGCGCGCGCGAGAGCGAGCGAGCGAACGAGCACCGGGGGCTCCGGAGCGCCGAGGCCGACGCCGGGGGAAGGCGCGCGGGCCGCTGCCTGGCGTAAGGTTCGCGCCGCGCGCTGCGATCCCCGGAATCAACAAGATTTTCAAAATGGCGGTTCGGGAAGGAGAGCGGGAATGCGGCGGCCAATCAGGCGCGAGCTAGGGTTTGGCGGGCGCGGGGGCGGGGCCAGACGGGAGGGGGCGGGGCTTGGCGGGCGCGGGCCGAGGGTCTGCGGGTGCGCGCGGGCCGCGGTGCTGGCGGCTCCCGGGCGGGCTCGGGCAGGGCGGCGGCTGAGGTTCTGGCGGGCTAGCAGGGAACCGGCCAGACCCGGGAGCGGAAGGACGCTAGGGGGCCTGCGTGTTGACTGTCGCCACGTTCGGTTCCCGGAAAAGAGGCTGAGCTGTCCTGGGCTCGGCGGGGATGGCGGACCGCGGCGAAGTTCGGGAACCCCTCCCCCCAAGTCACTCTCGGCGATCTCACAGAGGTGGAGAGATTTACTAAATCAGCGATCTCCTTTGTGTCCCGGAGATTACGGTGGGAAACGACTTCCAGCTCTGCTCTGCATCTGAGGACCCCGGCACTTGTCAGATGCATCCTAAAGAAAAAAACCCTAGCATCTTACCCTTCACTAGCGATGTAAATAGATTTACACACCAGGAAGTGCAGGGGGAATCAATCTATCAATCAGTCAATCTCTCTCACCTCTGCATGTACCTTTTAAACTCTCCGTTTCAAAATCAACGCAGTATTCCGCCCCCCTCCCATGCTGCCCTTTTGTATGTAATTTTCATCATTTTCTCTCAGCTCAGCGACCAATAGCTGCCCAAAGAATCCTTTTACTCAATAGATTTAATCAGGGCAATAACTAGACATTTTTTTGAGTCCTCTCTTTTCCTTTCGTGCCCCTATCCAGAACATAAGGAAATCCTGTCATTTCTACTGTAAAATTTCATACCATTTCTCACTCTTTTGGTCTACGTCCTATGCACTCTTTGGATTACAACATAGCTTGTCACTGGTTTGTGCCTTCCATATCGCTGACCCCAGTCCCCAGGAGTCACACTGTACCCAACATGATTTTTTTTCTTTAATACTGGGGATTGAACCCAGGAGCATCCATTCTACCTCCGAGCTACACCCCCTTTTGTTTTTTGTTTTGAAACAGGATCTCGCTAAATTTCTGAGTCTGGCCTGGAATCTGTAATCCTCCTGTCTCAGCCTCCCAAATACTGGGATTATAGGCGATACCCCTGACCTTCACCCACCAAGGTGATCTTTAAAAAAAAAAACAACAAATTACCAAATTGGAAACTCTCTTGCTGAACACCCTCCAATGTCTCCTCATTATACTTGGAATACAATCCAAGATCCTACCTAATCCAGTTGGTGACAAACTGTAATCTCATCCCAGATAAGGTTGGCTATTTCAGCTACACAAGCCTTCTTTGATGTTCCTCCAAGAAGGGAAGTTCATTCCCACTTTCTTAAGTTTTACACTTTTTTTTTTTCCTATTAGGACTCTTCTTTTTGGATCATCAGATGACTTGCTCTTTCATTTTTCCTCCCCCCAAGACCATCACTATATCCTTATTGTTTCTTTTCATTCATTCATTCATTCGTTCATGCAAAATATTAATTGAATACCTACCCTCTGTTACAAGAAGCTAGAGCAGGACTAAGTGCCTGCCATCTTGAAGCCTACATTGTAGTTGAGACAATGAACAAATAAGTGAATATATCATATGACAAAGAGGAGATAGGAGTAACAGTAGGGTGGGTGGGATTGAATTTTATATATTTTGCAAACATTTTTATATAAATTACTTATACATTTTATATATGTATATGTTTAAGAAAGATCTTGTTAAGAAGATGACGCTTGGACAAAGAAATTAATAAAACAAGAGCAATGGAGAGAGACTGGATATGACCTAAATAATTCTCTAACATTGAATGAGGAGGGGAAGAGGCCATGAGAAATCAGGGATGATTGGGTTTTTGGTTCAGTAACTAAGAACAGTAGCTATTTATTGAGGTGAGGGAGACTTTAGGAGGTGGAGCTGGGCAGGGAGTTTTTGTTTTGTTTTTTCCCACCTCTGTGGGAGGTGGGGACCAGTTGTTTTGTTTTAGACTCAATAGGCTTGAGATTCCTGTGAGCATCTAAGTGTAAATCCTGAATAGGCCATTGATATGAAAGTTTAGCATTAAAGAGAAGAAGCTCTAGCTCAAGATGTAAGTTTAGCACTTGTCAACATGTAGATGGCATATGAAGCCCTGAGATGAGATGGAGTCACTAACCGTGAATATAGGTATTGATGAGGAGTTTAAGATTGTGCCCCTGAGTACTGCAGTGTTTACAGCTTCTGGAGAGGAAAAAGAGCCAACAAAGGAGAAGAGCCACCATAGCCAGTGAAGCAAGAGAAGAATCAAATCAAAGCTGTGTCTCAGGAGCCAAGCAACAAGGCATGTCTTCCAAGGAGAGGGGGATCGGATTGGTCAGATGCAGCTAAAAGGTCAGATGAGCTGGGGACTGAGAATGACCCTTGGATGTAGGAGTGGTAATCAGTGACAATGACAAGAGGTGCTTCTGTGGTATGGTCGGTGTGCGGATTTAGAGAGATAGGCAAGGAATGGATTCAGACACTCTAGGAATTATACTGCCTAGGGAAACAAAGAGATGAAGCAGTAGTTCAAAGGAGGCTCAGTTTTTTAAGAAGGGAGATGTTATTGTATGCATGATAATGGGAATGAATCAATAGAAACGTGATTCAGAGAGAGGAGGGGACATTAGCTGGAGCCTACAAAGTAGGTATGTCAGGATGTGTTCTTTGTAAGCAGATGCTGAAACGGAATTTGGGGCACCAAGTGTTTCCTGTATTGCTCTATAAAGAGTGAAAGGAAGGGAGAGGAAATAAGATTGAGCAGAGGAAGAGATCAGACTGTGGAGCTGATCTGACAAAACTTCAGCCAACCCCATGGAGAGCTCCGGAGTGAATCCTGACCCTTCAGAGTATCTGGAATGGCTGGGCTTTTATGCCCGACACTGATCAGTCACTGCATGTAGGCTGCCGCAGGAACAGCATGGCCTTAGGTGAAGTGACTGCAGCTTTGGCAGAGCCTGAAGGAGCTGACAGGTGGAAGCTGTCTGCCACCCATGGGCGCCAACACTAGGTAGCAGATCCTTCTGGGAGGAGGGATCTGGGCACATCTGCCACAGGAGATGAAAGGAGATGGGAGCTAGACCACGTGGAATTGTCCATAGCTAGGACAATGGACGGCTTCTAACATGTGTCTTAGTCTGTTTTCGATTGTAACAAAATACCCAAGACCAGGTAATTTAGGAATAGAGGTTGATTTAGTTCACAGTTCTGGGGCTAGGAGGTGCATGAGTGTGGGGCCAGCATTTGCCGTGTATCTGGTGCAGGCCTTCCTGCCGCATCCTGATGGGGCGTCAGTGGTAGGTCAGAGCAAGCCCGTGTCCACTCAGGTCTGTGTTCCTTTTCTGGGGAGCCACCAGTGCTGCCGTGGGGGCCTCATGCTGATGATGCTATCTAATCCTAATTACTTCCTAAAGACCTCACCCTCAGATACCAAAGACAAATGAATTTGGGAATTAAGTTTCCAACACATGAAATTTGGGGGACATATTCAAACCACAGCAACAGAGCACTAGGAGGGAAGACAACATATGTGCACAGACGCTGGGAGGGGATTGGATGCACTAGGAGTTTTGGAGTTCTTATTTAAGTTTCTCAGGGAAATCCAGCCAAACTATTGACCGTAAGTGAGTTGGAAGACCATTAGAGGTTGCAAGAGAGGAAATGAGTGATGAGTAGAGCAGGCAGGAAGCGAGCTTGCCAGGCAGCTGCAGGGACCCACTGAGCTGAGTGGCCCTGAGGTCAAGGTGAAAGCAGTCGGCATTTTCTCCAGTCATATCTAGCTACCCAGGAATAGGTGCAAAGATAGAAAAAGAAAGAAAAGACAAAACAGATCATTTAACCAGGTTGGAAGTTTGCCAGGCAAGTAGGGAGAAGGGCGAGTGAGTTGAGGATGTGCACAGCCATCTAGAGATGGACCCGAGTCTGCTGAGTCAGGAGGGAAGTAAGGACTTGGGAAGGTGAGAAGGGGACTTAGTGAGACTTTTGTCCCCTGCGTGCTACATTTATCACTACTTGGGATTTTTGTGTCTTCCCCACTGAAATGCAAGCCCCTTCCCTGAAGCTGCAGGCTTCCTTTGTCTTTGTCATCACCGCTTTCTCAGCACCAAAAGCAGTACCTAACTCATAGTAGGTGGTCAATAAGTACTTGCTAATGAGCGAACACAAGCCGAAATAAACTCTTAGGAAGATCCAGGAATTTTTTTTTTTTTTTTTGTCAATGTGATGAGAAGGTATAGTAGGATAGACCAGGCCATGTTAGTGGCCTAACAGTAATAGTTGATCTTTTGCTCTGTAAAGAGAGTCAGGCGACTATCCAGGGCTTCCTTCCATTCCAGGTGGTCTACTCATGGCTCTAGACTACTTTGATCTTCAGGATTTGCCATCTCAACACAAGTCCTTCATGCTCACAGTGATAAGAGAGCCAGAGGAGAACTCGTACCCACAACTCTTCAGTGGTCAGTGGACAGATCAGTCTAAGGTTGCACCCAGGTGCAAAGGATCTAGCTAATAGGCCGGCACACAGGGAGTAGTTGGTGACCATGGCTACCTCTGCCAGGGAAGGGGCCAATGATTGCAACCTCGTGTGACACAATTGGAACGAGCAGAGGATGGGCCTGAAAATATCTGTTGACTTTATTTGGGCAATTAGTAAGCCCCAGTTGTTAAAATTTCCTTGCATTTTGCCTTTGAGAAGTTTTTACATCCACTGCATATGTCTATCAGTTTTCCTCCTACCCATAATCTAACTCTTGCACACACGTATTTATCTTCCCCAGACTACAAGCTTCATGGGCAGAGACCATGCCCAGGCTTTATTATTCTCTCCCAGTGCTTGGCACAGTGCCTGACATATAGTAGATAGTTTAGAAATATTTGTTTAATTGAAATGCACACCCCCCCCCATTTTTGTTCTTAGGCAGTGGCATAGGTCTGTCATCTGGATGCTATTTAAAGATCGTCCAACAACACGGACACAGGAAATTAACATAGCTTGAATAAGCTGATGTCCAGATTCTTTTTTAAACCAGGTCACAAATATAAATATAGTGACACATTTGGTTCATCTAAAAACAAGCGATCATACTCTATTTTAGGAGAAAGAGTTAGCCAAAGTACACAGTTTAGTAATTTGAGATTAGGTTTGAGAATGTCTGTTTGCAACTGTATCCAGTTGGTTGAAGATAAACTGAGGTACTGGTTTGAGGATGGAAGAACACTCGAAGTAAACAGAGCTGCTGGGGGAAATGGTGGTGAGATTGGAGAACAAAGGATGAGCACTTATCAAACGTTTGCCCCCAAGTAACTAAGTTTGATACAAAATTTTTTTTTTTTTTTTTTTTTTTTTTTTTTTTTGCGGTACTGGGGATTGAACTCAGGGGCATTCTACCTCCGAGCTATATCCCCAGCCCTATATTTTATTCTTTATTTTGAAACAGAGTCTCACTAAGTTGCGGAGGGCCTCACTAGGTAGCTGAGGCTGGCCACGAACCCGGATCCTCCGGTCTCAGCCTCCCGAATGCTGGGATTACAAGCGTGCGCCACCATGTCCGGCTTGATCCAAATTTAATAAGTATCATTTGTGTGTTTCCTCCTTCTGCCCTTGTTCCATCAGGGCCCCAGCCTATTGGATGGTGCCACCCACATTCAGGTGAGTGTTTTTTCCCCCTCAGTTTGCTGTCTCACATGTCAGTCATCTCTGGAGTCACCTCGCAGACACGCCCATCACTGCACTTCAGCAATTTCCTAGGTGTCCCGGAATCCAATCAAGTTAACAATCTAGGAAAACCATCAGAGACCGAGTAAGCCGATAGCCCTCCCCAGTGTAGATGAGCCTCATCCAATTATTCTGAGGGCCTGAATAGAATAAAAAGGGGGAGGAAGGTTGAAGGTTTTTTTTTTTTTTTTTTTTTGTGACATAGTCAGGACATTCACCTGCCATCAACGTTCCAGGTTGACAAACCTTCAACTGCTAGTTAGGCCTATGTGATAGTTGCATCTGTACTGAACATATACAGATATTTTTTCTCTTGTAATTCCTTCTGCAATACAATATAACAATGTTTACATAGCATTTGCGTTGTGTTAGGTATTACAAGTCATCTAGGATGATTTAAAGCACAGGGAAGGATGTGCATAGGTAATGTTCAAATACAATATAAGAAATGTCCCATTTTTTTAAATAAGGGACATGAACATCTGCAGATTTTGTCATCCATGGGAGGTCTTAGAACTAATCCCGTATAGATACTGAGGGGCAACTGTGTATATCCAAGTGGCTCCTGTGTGTCAGAGTTCTCTGTAATGTATTTTGCTGCTCTGCTAACAAGTCAACATTCTTTTTATCCTTGAGCTGTGTCAGCTAGTCACTGTATAAATAAAATATTCAGTAAAAAAGTCATTTTCTCGCTATTTTTAATTTCAGTTTACCTCTATTGTTTCTCGATTGTTTACCACCCCCAGCCCTCCTCCTTCCACACCTTCCAAGAAGGCTGTGTCTCTGGGGGCTCATCATAGGACTGCGCTTAGACTCCACACAGGCAGGAGGATCTGCCCGTTGATTTGCACTGATTCAAGCGTTCCTTTCAGAGCTCCTCTCCCTTATTCCTTCTCTCTACTTTCTTCTGGCCACCCAGCCTCTGTTCTCTGCCTGCAACCAGTAGTCTTTCTCCAATCAGAGGCTGAACTCTCATATTACTTTGCCAATAAACATTCCAGTGCTTCCCTGTTGTCTGTGGAATAAAGTGCTGTTTTTTAAGGATGGCTTAGAAGGTGCTACATGCTCTGGCCTCTGCTAATCTCGCCAGCTTCGTATCTCCTCCATTCTTCTTCTTCTTTACAATTACCTTTACTCTCCACTCCTAGACGATCCTTCAGCCATAATGAACTTCCTTAAATTCTTTGAGTTGCCAACTTCTTTCTTTTGGCTTTCTCCCAGGGCCATTCCCCTTCCTAGAAAACTCTTTCTCCTCCTACTCTCCTGTTCTAGGCCAAATTACCCTTACCCAGTAGGCCTCATGAATACTGCCATCTATGCGTGCGGCATCCTCCACCAGAGCATCTCCTGTGTGCACATGTGTAGCGTGTGTGTGTGTGTGTGTGTGTGTGTGTGTGTGTGTGTGTGTGTTACTGGGGATTGACCCCAGGGTTGTTCTAAGTCTGAGCTACATCCCCAGCCTTATTTTATTTTGAAACAGAGTCTTTCTAAGTTACTGCACACTGGCCTTGAACCTGCAATCCTCCAGTCTCAGCCTCCCAAAGTACTGGTATTACAGGTGTGTGCCACCAAGCCTGTTCAGCATCTGCTTTTTAACAGCTTGTTGACTTGTCTACCCCCCTACTCAGTTTCATGAGAGCTGGGGTTTTTGGCTTCCTTGTTAACTCTTCTATCTCCAGAACCTGTAATTTTTAGGTTGCAATAACTTGATTGATGAGTTTATTTGTTTATTCTTCCAGTCTGGCCTTCTGCCCAATAAAGAAATCTTGGCATTTTAGTTAGTGCCCTCCTGTCTTTTGAAAGCTCTCAGATTAGAAAGTTCTGTGATAAAGTCAGAAAAGATAATGGATTAATAAGGAGTCTCTTTAATAGGCATGTGCATTTCCCAGGGCTCTGTTATGAACCGGTTAAGAAGTTAATTCCCATCAGCCTTTAACTGACAACATGATTGACTATGAATGATGTTCTACTGCTTTTCACTTCTTCCATAAATACAGACTTTATTGATGGGTGAATGAACGGAGCGCCATTTGGCAAGTGACTTTCCACCTTCCCAGTGGGGATCTTGTCTGTCTGCTGCACCGCAGTGATAGGTGATGTCTCCTGGATCCCTCCGGTCGTTTGGTGCCTTCTATATAATTCAGTAAGCTCTGCCCATTGCTACTTGGCCCTCCTTAGGACGTTCTTTGAACACATCCACCTGCTCCTCGTGGAACTCGAACCTCAGAAGTGGTTTCTCCTGAGTGAGAGGAGGCTCGGGCGTGCTCAGGATCCAAAACCAGGGTGTAATTGGACGGTGGCAGGTATTCGCCGATCAGGCAAAGGAAACTTGTTCTGATCTGGGCTGCTGCACATACCCTTCCAGAGGCCAATTCGACGTCCTGACAACCTCCGTCTAAACAGTGGGGACGTCTACATTTGACACAATAAAAATGGAAGGTCTATTTCGGGCAGATTTAAAGGACTGGCCAGAGCGTCGCTGGACGCGATCTTTCCAGGAATGTCCTGCGTCGTGATGCTGCGTAGACACTGGAGTGGAGACGGGGGCTGTAAGGAATTGCTGCCGTGAACTTCCTTGCGCAGATCGACATTTCAAAGCCTTTTTTTTTTTTTTTCTGAAGTTGCCCAGCGTCAGAATTCCAAGGGCCACTTGCGCTGCCTCCCTCCGAAAAGCGAGGGCGTCCCCGGGGGAGCTGTGCGCGCGCGCTGCGGAGGGCTGGCGGCGGCGAGGGGCCGCGGCTCTCCGGGATAAACATGCGGAGCGCGGCGCGGCCGAGGCGCCCGGGGGACACCTGAAGCCTCCGCCCGCCCGCCGGAGCGGACCGCGAGCCCGGCCGGCGCACGCCCGCCCCTCCGGGGTCCCCTGCTCGGCGCCCAGACCTCCGGCTCCAGGTAAGCAGCAGCTCGGGGGCCGCTCGCCGGGTCCTCCCGCGGAGCCCGCCGTGCACCGGGCCGACCCGGCCTCCCCTCCCCGGGCTGTCATCTCCACTCCTCCCTCCGGGTCCCTTCTCGGGTCCCCTCGGCGCCTGGGCGGCGGCTCGCGGAGACTCGGATCCTGGCGACTCCCGCGTCCCCTCTACGCCCCACCCTTCACTCTCTCCCTTCTCCCGTGGCTCCAGAAACCCCGCGCCCCCGGCTCCCGGGTAGGGGAGGCCCTATGTCCTCTGCTCCAAGTAGGTGTGCAGCGCAACAGGGTCTGAAATAATCTCCAGACCGAAAATCCCAACTCCTCTTCCAGAGCATACCTCGCCTCTGTCCCTGTCCCAACTTTGGGAATCGTGTGTGTGTGTGTGTGTGTGTGTGTGTGTGTGTGTGTGTGTGTGTGTTTTACTAGGAATGGAACCCAGGGGCAATCAACCTCTGAACTACACGATCCAGCCCTATTATTTTTATTTTGAAACAGGAGCTCGTTAAATTACCCCACGCTGGCCTCGAACCTGTGATCCTCCTGTCTCAGCCTCCCAAGTACTGGGATTACAAGCGCGCACCATCGCGCCTGGTTTATTGTTGACTCTTGAACAAGGTAAATGCACCAAACCTTATCTGCACCCAACAATAGGTTGGAATTCTCCTGGCCCCCTTGAATACTGTGATAAGTTGACAGGTCTCCTGGATGATCGCAGTCCAAGAACTTTATCACAGGTTAGAGCTCGTACTCGGATGGGGAACCCTCCCCCCACCCCACCCTGCTTCAGATCCTGATTGAGATCTGGGGTGGGTACCTGTGTTATATTTTAGAAGCACCTCAGGCCAGTGCCATCCCCCTTCCAATAAACCACTTGCAAGTATTTATCTCTGAGGGCCACGTGGGGGAGAGAGAGGGCACCTAATGTAGCCAACTTCACCTGGAAATAACTAGTGTGAACAGAGAAGGGAAACAGGATAGCAGTGAAAGCTGGTTCCTCTCCAGTTGATGAATTGGGTGAGGTTCTCCTTGGTTCTGAGAGGACAATTTGGGGAAGGGAAAGGTTAATGTTAGTGTGAAGCTCAGATACAGAGCAGGGAGAAATACCATACTTCCAAGAGACCTGGTTGAAGAATTAACTTTTAAATATCAAGGATTTGTTTTGTTTTGTTTTGTTTTGTGCTGGACTTGCTCCTGCCAGGCAAGTGCTCAGCCACTGAGCTACATCTTCTCTCCAACCCCGCATTTTTAAAAAATGTTAGAATTTCATTATAATTAGAAAGGGCTAGCAGGGCTTGGTGGTGCAGGTCTGGAATCCCAGCTACCTGAGAGGTTGAGGCAGGAGGATTGCAAATTGAAAACTAGCCTGAGAGATCCTTGTCTCAAAATAGAAAAGGGAGCAGGGTGTGGTGGCGCACGCTTGTAATCCCAGTATTTGGCAGGCTGAGACAGGAGGATCCAGGTTCGGGGCCAGCCTCAGCTACTTAGTGAGGCCCTCTGCAACTTAGTGAGACCCTGTTTCCGAATAAAGAATAAAAAAATAGGACTGGGGATGGGGGTGGCTCAGAGATAGAATGCCCCTGAGTTCAATCCCTGGTACCGCAAAAAAATAAAAATAAAGGGACTGGGATGTAGCATAGTAGAACGTCCTGGATTCAGTCGCAAGCACTAAAAAATAAAAAGGCTGAGGCCTATTCTGGGAATTAGAAAATCTCCACTGTTCCCTTGACTGACTTTTTGTCAGTGACGGAATGCAGGCCATCGGTGTTTTTACTCATTGCTTCCTTTAAGGCAAAAGACTCAACTGGACTATTAATTATCTCTAGGCACCAGGGGGAGGAATGATCGCAGGAATTAATTTAGATCCTGTTTAAGCTCTTAACATATTGTTTGGACCAAGCTCTTCTACCTTAAATTGGTTAAGAGAGTCTATAAATTACACTCTATTTACACACATACTAAATATTTCTCCATCTTGCATTTTTTCATAGAAGTACATCTGCTTTTTCAAGTATATTTATATAGGTACCTGAGCCCAACTAAGTACCTATTGAACCAACAGAGAGTAACTACCAGGGGTAATAAGGATTATTTGTCTGTCTTTTGGAAAATTGAGCTGAATGGCGATTTGTTTAAAATACCACAGCCTATGTATAATAGGTAGACTCTCAAAGCATATATTTTTCTTTGAGATGAGATGCCTGTTACGAAATAGGGATGCTATTTGAAACTTGCTTTCAAGGATACCTAGGACAAGCCAGAGACTGTAACTTTTGAACCTTTAAGAAAAGACTCGCTGTCTAGTTATTGAGCCAGTGCAATTGTTTTCCTGGCAAACTTTTTCTCCTTTCTAAAATTAACTTTCCCCCAGGAAAAATAGTGCAGATGCACATGATTCAGCCCAACCAAGTCTAGAAAATACTGGGTTTGAATTTTAAAAGTGACCTTAATTCATCCCTATAGATCTAGTGTTGCAGCCTGTGCCACACAGTATGCAAAGATTTCCATTCCTTGCTGACCTTTGCAAAAGGTTGGTTTCATGAGAGTAATTATGGATAGATGACAATATTATGCTATAAATTTTACTGGTTTAGGCCAACTATTACTATCATTATTATTATTATCCTAAGGCTTTTATGTACATGTGTACATACTGGATCTGGGACTTACATAATTATATATATGTAACACATGTTTTTAATAGGAACAAAGACCCGCACTATTCTTTTCTGTGGTGGAACCCTGGAAACATTAGGTTTTGATTACTTTTTTGTGGAACTTTTAAGATGACAGAACTGAGAGCTGCAAGAAAATCATTCCATAAAGATCTATTTGGAACTAAAAGATGTTTGAAGCCCTTAGTCTGCTGCTTAGCTTACGTAGAATAGTCCTTTGTGAGTAAGGGTGTTGGATCCAGTCCTGGCAGCTCAGACGGTAGATGATTAGACCCCGCCACTCTTCCTTCCGCAGACCTTTAATTTAGTCTGTAACTTGATGCTTCATTGACCCCCACACTCCCCCTGCCAGCTTGCTCACAGAGGAATTGCTGGCACTTCAGATTGCATTTTTCCCCTCCCATCAATTAGAACATGTTTGCATAGGTTGCAGAATGCAGTTATATTTTTAGCTCAGTATTCTAAGAAATATCTTTGGCCAAGAAGAGAGTGGCTTTAGAGCAGCCTGCACCACACATCACCTTCTTGTATTGTGCTATGTTAATTTCCCAGAGATTCAACTATGTAGGCATAATAGAGTCATCGAGTATGAAAATTGCACGACACTTTAGAAGTCATCTAGATTTTAATCATTTATTTTACAGATGAATGTTGAAGTGCCCAGTGCCATAATCCAAACGTTGAGACTAGACATTGAATTTTAAATCTTTCCAGTTCTTAGAGGAATGAGGATTTTGTTCGCCTGAAATGAATTTTATATATGAGTTCAATAATGTGGCAGTGGCAGCAAGATAGGTTGCAAATCTCAGCTAGATTTCCAAGGAAACTCAAAATGTATCACTAAAGGCAATGTGGGTCATTTGCAAAGGCAGGGAACTGCTCTAACATCCTAGGTTTTTTCTTATGTTGGGTGGGCACTGCTTCAACTGGCTTACAGAAGAACAGGGGTGCAGGAAGGAGTGAGGTGGTAGGTGCGTGAAGAGTGTACTTAGTACTTAGTAAATCAGCAAATTATTCAAGAATGGTCAGCCTTTGAATCTAAAATAATAGAAATAATTATTGCAGGTTCTAGCTCCCAAAACCTTTTAGTTAAGGCTTACCCTTTGGAAGTCCCACTTCTTGATGCTTTTGTCCTTTATCTTCTGTCTTGGAAATCTACCTTCCTAAGAATGTTGAATATTTATCTTAGCAGTTATAAAAGACTTTATCCTGATATATAGGCACCTAAGGGGATTCAATTCAACCTTGAGAGATCATGTAAGATATAGAGAAGTATTCTTGCTAGTATCACAGCTCACTACCATTTACTGAGGTCCTTTACATACATTCAGAAAATATCTCACAGCCCTTATAAGCAGCCAGTATCATTCTCTTTATATAGATCTGTGGTTCAGAGAAGTTAGTGCCCGGACCTACGATACTTACCACTTTTAATACCCAACAAGTGCAAGCTGTAGATGATGATGCACTCATTCAGGGATATCTGAGCTATCTCCTAACTCCAAAAAGGCTTTATAAAGTCTTCATATGTTTTCATACTTCAATTGAGGTGTGTTTAATGTATAAGACTCAACAATCTTCCACTGATTTAATGATTAAAGATAACCACTACATTTAAAATACATGTTCCAGACAGGTGTGGTGGCACACACTTGTAATCCCAGTACTTGGGAGGCTGAGACAGGAGGATCACAGGTTCTCAGCCAGCCTCAGCTACTTAGTGAGACCCGCTGCAACTTAGTGAGACCCTGTTTCAAAATAAAGAATAAAAAATGGTGCTGGGGGTATAGTCTGGAGGCAGCATGCCCCTGGATTCAATCCCAAGTACTGCAATAAATAAATAAAAATAAAAAATGTGTTTCAAAGTAGTATTAACCTCAATGATCAAGAAGTCTCTAAAAATAACTTTTCTAATTTCATGAATTTTTGGTGATTCACATCTATAATATGACTAATTTGTACACTTTTCACCTCTCTAAAAGTGATTCTTTGCTGCATAATAATGTTTCCTTCAAGGATTTTTAGAAATTCTTTTAGTGTTATTCTGCCAGAGGAGTTATAAAACATACCACTTTATTAGAATTTACATTCTTTTCTATTCCCTTATATTACACTTAGGCTGTTGTAGTTTGCTTTGAGAGTGTATATGTTTCAATATGTTCCCCTTGGCTTTTGTTAATTATTTTGCTTAATTAACACTGCCTGGGGCAACCTGGTGTTTATTATCTTTTCACTTTTCCTTAGAGAAGACATCTTTGTTAGTCCAGAATTAGGAGCTGGAATGAGTCCTGTCACATATGGTGTGGAACTCAGCTGACTCCACGGTCAGATGAAAGGAGAAGGAACAGTTAAAATGTGTTATTTTCTTAACACTTCAGAGAAAAGAAAGAGAGCAAGAGATGATAGAGAGTAGAACAAGGAGCTTTAACTACAAAAATGTCTTTATTATAAAATCCCTGAGCTAGCTGGATGTGGTGGCACACGCTTATAATCCCAGTACTTGGGAGGCTGAGACTGGAGGATCTGGGTTCGAGGCCAGCCTCAGCTACTTAGTGAGGCCCTCTGCAACTTAGTGAGACCCTGTTTCAAAAAATAAAGAATAAGCCGGGTGTGATGGCGCATGCTTGTAATCCCAGCATTTTGGAGGCTGAGACCGGAGGATCCGAGTTTGCAGCCAGCCTCAGCTACCTAGTGGGGCACTCCGCAACTTAGTGAGACCCTGTTTCAAAAGAATAGGGGGTAGGGGTATAGCTCAGAGGTAGAATGCCCCTGAGTTCAATCCCCGGTACCACGCCAAAAAAAAAAAAAAAAAAAAAAAAAGAATAAAAATAGGGCTGGGGAGTAGCTCAGAGGTAGAATGCCCCTGGGTTCAATCCCCAGTACTGAAATAAATAAATAATAAATAAATAAATCCCTGAGCTGGGTGTGGTGGCACACACCTCTAATCCCAGTATTTAAGAGTCTGACACTGGAAGATTGCAGGTTCAAGGCCAGCCTCAGCAAATTAGTGAGACCCTGTTTCAAGATAGAAATAAAATAGGGAATGTAGCTCAGAAGTAGAATGCCCCTGGGTTCAATCCCCAGTAGAAGGAAGGAAAGAAGGAACAAAGGAAGGAAGGAAAAGAAAGAAATTCTTGAACTTCATTAAAATGGAAACCTTTTTCCCAGTGTATTACTCAGATTTTCACCACTATCATTAAATGCCTGATGCAGGCTCCTTCTGAAGAAGAAAGGTTTATTTAGTTCATAGCTTGGGAGGATCAAGGGCATGACCCTGGCATCGTCTTAGCTCTTAATGGCATCACATCAAACAGCATTGGCATGAGTGTGTGCGGGGGCAAGCCAGTGATTACATCTGAGACCAGGAGCAGAAAAAAAGAGCGACCAGACAGGGCCAGGGTTGCTCCTTAAATAACAGTCCTCTCAAAAGAACTTGGGGCCTCTAGTGACCTAAGGATCTCTCACCAGGTCCCACCCTGGCAACCAAGCCTTTAATCACAGCGCACCCTTGGGGACACACACCGTGTTCAAACCATAGCATCCAGTTTTCAAAACCCTTATTACTTTTTCCTTTTTTATAAAATGTGCTTTTATTGATGCATTATCGTCTCACATCATAATGTAAATCATGTTGACACTGACATACATGCACACAGCACTTGGTGCCCCCCCCCAGTCTCCCCCCTTCCCATACAAAGGACAGAGACTAATACCGGGATTTTCACATATGTACGCACAGTCGATGTTAGTATTTCCAATAATGAACCTCAGTCTTCCCCCTCCCCTTCCCTTAGAACACTTCCCTGGCTCCCCTGAGGTTTCTCCTCCATTATCTGGAGTCCCTCTTATATCCCAGTTACTTGCTAGCTTGTGCATATTAAAGAAAACGCATGTTCTTTCACTTTCTGTGACTGGTTAATCTCACTTAACATTATGTCCTCCAGATCCTTCCATTTTCTTGCAAATGAAATTATCTTATTCTTCTTTATTGCTGAGTAGAATTCTCTTGTGCATATTTCCCATAGTCAAACTCTTAAAATTATTTAATCTTCGGATTTGAAAGGTTGTGAATTGAATATTTTTCTAATGCCAAATGGAATCCTTTGCAGGTTTCTTTCATTTTCCTTCACCTGGAAAGCAAGGTTTGCACTCCCTTGTAGAGCTCTAAGGATTACATGGGATCATCGTATAGACTGTCAGAACACAGATAGATGAGAGTAGCCAAGCACAAGATGGTCCAGAGGGAGCGGGAGCGTGGGGCAAGAAGAGTCCTTCAATGATGAAACTCTGAGGACACAGAAGTCACTCGAAGGAGACTGAGGAGGAGTGGCCAGAGTGTAGGAGAGAGATCAGGAGATGGTGAAATCAGGGCAAATGGAAAATGACAAGAACAGCCATAGGGGCATATATTATGACGGAGAAGTTACCACTGAGTCTGGCAACTAGAAGCTTAGTGTGAACTCAGCCAAAGGCAGTTTCAGTAGAAACAGGAAGGTAGCAAGGAGACCAGTGGAATGGTTAATGAGTGTACAGGAGATGGGCAATCCAATAAAAAAGGAAATGCTTACCCTTTAGGAGAAAGGAGAAAGATAGTGAAAGGAAAGAGAGGGTAGTGGCAAACAGATACTCACATTAGGAAGCTGGGTTGGATTTGAAACGATAGCCAAATAAAAGATAGAGTGAAAGACTGTCAATATTTGTTTTTTTTTTAAATGAAGGGTAAAAATACTATCACATACCATTATCTTATTTTAGAAAAGAGAAATATTAACATTAAAAAGTTGAATAAGTTTATGAGAAAGATAGCACCTCAGTGAAGTTTTTCTTTTCTGTCTTAAGAATTGTCTTTTTTTTACTTAATACCAGTCATAGTGGCACACATTGTTTATCCCAATATTTGGGAGGCTAAGACAGGAGAATCATAGGTTCAAAGCCAGCATGGACAAGTGAGACCCTGATTCAAATAAAAAATAAAAGGCTGGGTGTATACCTCAGAGGTAGAACACCCCAGGTTACAAACCCCAGTACCATGCACACACAAAAGAATTGTCTTTTCCCCTTGGGTTCAAGGTTCCACCTCTCCTTTCCCTTCGGGGGTCTGACTTCATCAGCTGTCTTCCCTCGCAAATATTTTCCACCTCTTCTTTCGACTTTTCCATTAGTTTGGAAGCAGAGTCCACTGTCTTATCTTAACAAAAATGGGTCAAAATGAGAGAGGCTATGAATGAACGTAGTGGCCATGGAGCGGGAGGAGAGCTCCATGGGAGATGTATAAATAGCACTAATAGGACTTGGTGACTGATTAGATATGGCAGGTGATAGAGAGGGAGGAATTCAAGGCCACTCCCAGGGGTTCAGCTTGAGTGATTATGGTGTACAGTGCTGTCACAGAGAAGGAGGGGCCCGGCTGGGAGAATGAAAACTCCTGGCTTCAGTCCGGTGTGCTGCAGGTGGACAGGTAAGGGACTCTGAACTCTGGGAGTCCTGCTCCCGAGTCTTCTAATTAGGCTCCCATCCCCCCTCAACACCCCCAATCCATTGACATTACCTGCCTTCAGATTTGCCACGTAAACCTTATTTTCTGGGGTTACAGGTTTTGTGTCCCTTATCCAAAATGCTTGGGACCAGAAGTGTTTCAGATTTCAGGATTTGAGATATTTGCATATGCATAACGAAGCAATTTGTGGATGGGACCCACATCTAAACACGAAATTTGTTAATGTTTTATGTACACCTTATAGCCACACAGCCTGGAAGTAATTTTATAGGACACTTTTTAGTACACCTGTATTTGACCACAAATGACATGAGCTCAGGTGTAGAATTTTTTGCTTGTAGTGTCATGTTGGTGCTCAAAAAGTTTGTGACTTTGGAGCTTTCTGGATTGGGAACGCTCAACCTGTATTTAACTGTTAAGAATTGCTTCCAGGAGTTTGCAAGTCAACAGAACGCGTGCGCGTGCGCGCGCGCACACACACACACACACACACACACACACACACACACACACACACTCTCTGTGTCTATATATGTGGGAAAAATGGACCAGTTGGTAGAAATATAAGTATATATGTGACAGGCTGTTAGAGAGGAACCTTTTTAGCTTCAGTGTTAACTATGGTCCAAGACAACAGAGGCCACATTCCAAAGTCAAGTAAGAACACAATGTAGACTTGGAAAAGGAAACACAGGAGAACCAGGTCAGCCTTGCATGTAAAGCAGACTGCCTCACTGGCTACCTCCAGTTGATAAGAGAGGTTGGGGAGGTCAGGAAAAGGATTAAGAGACCATTTTCAGAGAGTTGGTGGTGGGTTTGAGTCCCTCCTCTAGACCACGAGAAAGGATGTGGTCTTCACTTCAGCCTGGAGAAGACTGTTTTGTGTAGCTCGTTTGGAGTGTCCAATGTGTGTCCTCCCACAGATTAGGAGGCATAGTGGCTGGGTGATTCATGCCTGTGACATTTAAAGAACAGAGACTGTCTGCTGGCTCCTCTGACAGTGGAGCAACAGAGACGCAGCACTGCTCTGTGGTTTGCTAGAGCATAGGGTGCGAGACTGTTCCCATGGACTAAAGGGAGACCATGCTGGAGAGCGAGCTGGCCAGGGGTCATCCCAGACCATTTGTAGGGGGCCCACCTAGACCCCAGCAGGGTAAACTGAGGAAAGCATCACAAGTGGCCATCTGCAAAAAGGGACCTACAAGCTGGGCATGGTGGCGTGCACTTGTAATCTCAGCTCCAGCAATTTAGTGAGACCCTCAGTAACTTAGCAAGACCTTGTTTCAATCTAAAAAAAAGGATTGGGAGTGGGTTTATAGCTCAGAGGCAAAATTTCATGGGTTCAATCCCTAGTACCCACCACCCCAAAAGAGTGTACGAATCAGGTTCTCAAGAGAAACAGAATCAGTAGGATATATGTAGCTATGTATGAGGAGGTTTATTATCAGTTCATACAATTATGGATGCTGAGAAGTCCCCTGTACTGCTGAATGTTAACCGAGAGAACCAGGAAAGCTGATGGTATCATTTAGTTTAAGTTGGAAGATCCAATAGCCAGGAACTGGGGACATCTGAGGTTAGGAGAAAATGGACGTCTCAGTTCAAGGAGAAAGAGAATTTGCCCTTCTGCTGTCGTTTTCTTCTATCAAGGCCTGCAGTGAATTGCATGATGCCCACTTGCTTTGGTGAAGGCAGATCTTTAGCTTGTGTACTGATTCAAACGCTAACCTCATTTAAAAACCCCTTCACAGACACACCCCAAAATAATGTCTTACTAGCAATCTGGGCATCCCTTAGTCCAGTCAAGTTGACACATAAAATTAGCCATCACTAAAAGGCATTGGAAAAAGCAGATAAAGTAATTTTCTGATTTTACCCTACAAGTCCTGCTTGTTCATTATAATGGTCACATAAATTGAACCATCTATAGTTTTTCAGTGATATATAACAGGAAAGGATAGAAGGGAAGAACAGAGATGATCATTACATGAATTCTTATAGAAATGTCACTGTAACCATTTTCATTGCTTAAAATGCTAGGAGCATCTTAATCAATTTAAATATACATTAGGTAATTTTAAAACGAGGTTTGCAATCTGTTCCACAGCTGGGGAAATGATCTGAGATATTGTCTGTGTGTAATAAGCACACGAGACATTTTACTCCTTCTGTTTCCAGAGAAGCTCCAAAGCAATAAATGGCTAAGATTAATTGTTCACCATTTATATTCTGCCACTGATCAATTAAAAAAAAGTGTTCCTGTAAAACGATAAAGATGATGCCCATACACCAATACACACTAGAACAAACAAGAATGCTAATGGATTTCTCTTTTCAGCACTTGGGAATTTTAAAAGGACTTTAAAATATTAGCTTCCAGATTTTCTTCTCAGAATCTGAAATGTTTTTCAAAGTCTTTTAATGGTAAAGGATTGACAGGGACAAACAATATTTTTTTTATTAATATGTTCCTAAAAGTTGAAAAGACAAATCGGAAAACACAGGTGAGTTACACATGAATGATTTGCCATGATAGAGAAGAATTGTGTGTGTGTGTGTGTGTGTATGTGTCTGTGTGTTACTAGGGATGAACCCAGGGGCATTCTACCTCTGAGCTACACCCCCAGCCCTATTTTTTAATTTTAAAACAGGCTTCACTTAGTTGCTGAGGAAGAAGTGCAATATTCCACAGAAGTAGAATTTTGGACCCAGAGGTAGGAGATTGGATCGGCCTGAAAGACTGGAGGGCAGACGATGTGTTGACATGGAGCTGTGAACCAGGCTCCTGTGGTTGTAGAGGAAGCCCTCGCTGTGCCCTTACAGTCCCGAGGACAATGCCCTGCCCTGCCACTCTAGGGCTCTTTACATGTGATGTGTAGCTCTATTAGTGCAAGAGTGCTACAAGTAGGCTACTAGTAAGATGTGTGACCTTGGCACTAAATATCTTTTACTATTGCTTTTCCCTTGTGGCCAAATTCTAAGATGTCTCCTAAGATCTCCACCTGCTGGTGTGTGCACCCTGTAAAACAAGGGTTCCCTTGAGTGTGGGTGAGACTTGTGAAGATGGCAGGATGTCTACTCCCATGTTATGTTACATCACATAAGCTCTGTCAAAGCCAACTGGAGAGAGAGACTCCTGCCGCCTTTGAAGAAGCAAGATGCTATTTCTAAGAGGACCCTGTGATAAGGGCTCTAAACCAAGTGTGTGCTGAGTTGTTTTCTGACTGTAGAAAAAGAATCCATTCCCCACTTTCTCTAGCCTCTGCTCTCAGAGCTGTCGTAAGCATGTACTGGAAATTCCAATTCTGTCCTCGTGGCTCTTCATATATTTTCTGCAAATTGTGTTCCTCTATATTGTGCCCCGGGCTTTTTTGAGATTTATCGTTAATGTCTTGAAGTTTGTTCAGCTGGTTGCACTGATCAGCTTCTGCTTTGATAATGCAGTGTGCCAATCAACCTCGAATCCTCAGTGGCTTAACAGAGACCCATTTCTTATCTTGCATGTCAGTGCCTGGAGATTGAGTGCAGTGTCTCTTCACCAAAGCATGGGTCCAGTTCAGTTTGTATTCTGAGACCAAAGCAGCCCGTATTTGGGAGGTGAGAGTCTCACGGTGCATAAGAGGGCTGATAGAGACTTGCAGTGCTTCCTAAAGTCTGCTCCATGACTGGTTCAGGGTCACTTAGATCATCAGTCAAAACAAGACCAACATCAATCAGTGAGAAGGGGAACTAGATCACCAGGTGAAGAGGAGACAGATACTTTTGAACAATTGATGATAATGGCCTACTTTTTTTTTTTTTTCATTAGCAATATTTTCCAATTCTAGATGTCTATTTGGCCCTTTTTTTTTTTTCTTTTTATTCTTTATTTTATCTTATTTTGCGGTGCTGGGGATTGAACTCAGGGGCATTCTACCTCCGAGCTCTACCCCCAGCCCTATTTTTTTATTCTTTATTTTGAAACCGAGTCTTACTAAGTTGCAGAGTGCCTCACTAGGTAGCTGAGGCTGGCGGCAAACCCGTATCCTCCGGTCTCAGCCTCCCAAATGCTGGGATTACAAGCGTGCGCCACCACGCCTGGCTTATTCTTTATTTTGAAACAGGGTCTCCCTAAGTTGCAGAGGCCCTCACTAGGTAGCTGAGGCTGGCCACGAACCCGGATCCTCTGGTCTCACCCTCCCAAATGCTGGGATTACAAGTGTGCGCCACCACGCCCGGCTTATTTGGTCCTTTTTGAATTCTCTATGCTCTTGCATTTCATAATGTCTTGTTCTTGGCTTATGGGTCCTATTCCATCCTTTCTCAAGCATTTTTAAAGCATTACAATTCTTAGAGCTAAATTATTTCTCTTTGGTAGAGTGGATCCTTTTTTGTCTTATCCACTAATTTCCTCTTTCTCGGTGTGTGTGCCTTATCATTGACTGTAGGTTCATCAACATGTGAATTTCTTGCATCCTGGTTGTGGAGGTGTTCCTATTTGTCAGCTTTGCATTTTATTCATCAAGGCCTTCATATTTTCTTAGTTTGGGATTTAGTTTCCAGTCCTGTGTGGTTAAGAGTATACTTGGCCTCCTTCCTTGTCCTTTGAACGGGCTTAAATCTCTAATTTCTCATGAGTGATTCTTTTTCCATTTATAACCCAGGGTGAGTGGCATGCTTTTGTACTGCTTCTCTTTTGAGAGGAAGGAATTTACTTTAGTCCTTTCCTACTCCTGACTTCATATAAGCTACTTAGTTCTAGCCCCATGCTACCCATAAGCCCTAAACCCCACAGAGACTATCCTATTGTTGTATTTCTACCAGATCCTCAATTTCTAATCAACATGATGGGTTTTGAGTTTCTTTTTTGTTTCTGCAGGATTTCCCTTTATAGCTTTATTTTTCACAGATATGTATTTAAAGATATTTAGTTATATTTTATCCAGAGATTATATATATTAGCAGAAAAAAGGTGTGGGATGGAGTGGGGGCAGGGCAGGCTTTCTAAATCAGATAGCATGCCTTACTGACTGCAAGTCCTTAAATTCATTTTGTGACTCCCCCCCCCCCAGAATCCTATTTTAATTTTTACTGGAATTACATTGAATCTATAGATTAATTTGGAAGGAATTTACATATTTAAGATATTGAGTCCTTTTACCTATGAATCTGGTATATATCTCAGCATTTATTTAAGACTTCTCTTTAATATTCTATTGAAATTATACAGTCAAAAGATAGGTACTATATACTTATTGGTATATTTAGTTCCAGGCTTTATACCTTATTCCCAAGTATTATTTCTAGTTTGTTGAATAACCATGAGCCAATTATCTAATCATTATAGTTTTGATTTGGTTGAACTATTTAATAACTATTATTAACTCAATTGCTTAGTGAGTAAAAAGAGAAAAAATTACTGGGTAATTTAGTTGTTTAACATTTTCATTTATTAGTCTCAACATATAGTTCAGAAATTTAAAGGAATCATATATCAGCCAGGCATGGTGGCACATGCCTGTAATCCTAGTACTTGAGAAGCTGAGACAGGAGAATCTCAGGTTTAGGGACAGCCTCAGCAAATAATAAGACTCTCATCAACCTTGCGAGACCCTGTTTCAAAATAAAAAGTAGGGCTAGGGGTGAAGTTTGGAGGTAGAATGCCTCTGGGTTCAATCCTCAGTACCATGAAAAAAAAATATATACATGTGTCATCATTACCCAAAATGCATATAAAGTAATACTTCTTGAAATAAGTCAAAACAGAAAAGACTAACAGACCAGTAAACTAAACAAATCAATGTTTTGTTACTAGGCACATGTTGGAATTGGAATTTGTAAAATTGTGGGTTGAAGGAAAGACATAGTGGACCTCGGAGCAGACCTGGGTCTGTGGCTAGCCTGTGGAGCTGAGCTTTTGGCAGCAGACATGTATGGTAAGAGTCAACTCAGACACGACAGGAAAATAAGTTCCCAAAGAGGCCTCATGGGACATCCATGGGAAGAACCCGTTCCTCTTTCTATCCAAGACTATCTAGGAAATACAAACATAGTGCTAACGCCTTCTCAGCAGCTGTACAACAAGATGGTGACCACGTGTGGTTCTTTTTTCATTACAGCATCACTACATGATCAGTGATTTACTATTGTTTGAAGAGCCTTATTGATTGAATGCCACAGGTCTCTCTTCTCATTGGCTCCATTTATTGACATAGATACTTAGAGCTGAAAGGCACTTCAGAGACTTAGAATTTACAAACTAGTGGTGGTGTCAAATCCTTTTGTGGAACATTTTCAGAATACTTATGAAGCCTTCTGAATTAGTAGGACGAGGGTGCGGATGAATATGTGTGTTTGGCAAAGTTTTCCAGGGAATCTGATCCACTCTTGTGGTTAGGAATCATTTCTCTAGTCTAAGCCTTTAATTGTAGAGATGAGTATTCTTGGAAAGAAGAAGAATGCTTCTAATTTAAGATTGCTGTGGTTAACATAGGTAGTTAGTAAATTTTTTTTTTTCCTTCTGAGACACATTTATTTAGTAAAACAGATACATATTTGAGAGAGAATGTGGGATACCTCTATTGGGGTAAAGTAAGAAACACACAAAGGAGAAGAACATTTAAATCTTAATGGTTTCATTTTGCCAGTTCTTTCTGAGCTCAGATTTCACCACCATCAAACCGTGATTTAGTTTTTCTTTCTTTTTTTGTGCGGTACTGGGGATTGAACCCAGGGGCATTCTACTTCCGGGCTATATCCTTATCCCTATTTTTTATTCTTTATGTTGAAACAGGCTCTCACTGAGTTGCGGAGGGCCTCACTAAGTAGCTGAGGCTGGCCGGGAACCTGCGATCCTTCTGTCTCAGCCTCCCAAGTACTGGGATTACAAGCGTGTGCCACCATGCCTGGTTTATGATTTAGTTTCTGACTTAATGACTTGGGGCTTTAGGTAGACCTTTATTTTCAAAGCAAATCTTTGTTTTTCTGTAATGTTGATGGATGAACAATGCTCTACACTATCTTTTGGGTTCAGAGACTGTGAGAAGCTCTTTAATGGTAATGATCCAAGTTGGTTGTATGCATCTGCATTCAGAAGATAGCAGAGAAAAAGTGATCAGGTCCAAGGCTGGAAACCACCCTGAAGTTTGACAGTGTCTGTGGGACAAAGACTTTACCCTAGACAGGAAAGTAATTTCTAAAGACCCACTAAGTTTATTTTACATTCATATATATCTGAAATAAGGAACAGCATATATAATTTATAACTTGGCATCAGCTCCTGCTCTGGACATACTTAATGACTTTTCAGATTAAATTTTTTTGCAGCATGGTTGAGAAATTGCAAGGTATAAACAAATATAAAGTTCACTTTTGCCGGGCGTGGTGGCGCACGCTTGTAATCCCAGCATTCGGGAGGCTGAGACCGGAGGATCCGGGTTCGCGGCCAGCCTCAGCTACCTAGTGAGGCACTCCGCAACTTAGTGAGACTCGGTTTCAAAATAAAGAATAAAAAAAATAGGGCTGGGGGTATAGCTCGGAGGTAGAATGCCCCTGAGTTCAATCCCCAGTAC
>PVLC010000346.1:104703-152606 GCA_004027655.1 Graphiurus murinus | reverse complement strand
TAAAAAAATAAAAAAAAAATAAAGTTCACTTTTTTATTATGCTTTTATTGGTGCATTATAGTCTCACATCATAATGTAAATCATGTTGACAGTGACATACATGCATTCCTCATCTCTTCCCTTCCCGATACAGAGTACTGGGATTGACATTGGTATTTTCACATATATGCACATAGTCGATGGTAGTATTTCCACTAATAAGCCTCAGTCTTCCCCCTCCCCTTCCCCTAGACCACCTCCCTGGCTCCACTGAGGTTTCTCCTCCATTATCTGGAGTCCCTCTGGTATTCCAATTACTCCCCAGCTTCCATATACTAGAAAAAACATATGCCCCATTCACTTCCTGTGACTGGCGAATCTCGTTTAAGATAATGTTCTCCAGGTCCTCCCATTTTCTTGCAAATGAGATAATTTTATTCTTTATTGCTGAGTAGAATTCTATTGTGTGTATTTCTCATAATTTTGTAATCCATTCAGCAGTTGATGGACACCTAGGTTGGTTCCATAATTTGGTTATTGTGAATTGTGCTGCTATGAACATGTGTATGTATATATTACTGTAATTCTCTGATTTCAGCCCTTTTGGAAAGATACCCAGGAGTGATATAGCTGGATCGTATGGTGGATCTATTCCCAGTTTTCTGAGGAATCTCCACATTGATCTCCACAGTGACTTAACTAGTTTGCATTACCACCGACAGTGTTGAAGAGTTCCTATTTCCCCACAGTCTCGCCAGCATTTATTGGTTTTTTTGGTGGTAAAACAGGCTTCTGTAGAACTGGAAAGCAAAAGTGTCTTTTCCTTATGAGGAATAGTAGGAAAAAACCCCACAGGGAAATTTTATCATTAGTGGAAAAGAAGATAATGAAAAAAATAAATAATTTTTTTTTTTTTTTTTGCTAGTGCTGGGATTGAACCCAGGGCCTTCCACTCTGAGCTATAACTTCAGCCCTATTTTATTTTTTTATTTGGAAACAAGGACCTAGCTAAGCTGCTGAAGGCCTTGCTAAATTGTGGAGCCTAACTCTGAACCTGTGATCCTCCTGCCTCAGCCTCCCAAGAACTGGGATTAGAGGTGTATGCTACCACACCTGGCTAAAGGCGGTCATATTTTGAATTTCACTTTTTTTCTGAAAGAGAAATTTATACCACTTTTCCATATTATAAAAAATTATTCTTTTCCTATTAAGATTAGTCTGAGTAGAATAAATCCAAGTGTCTATATCTTAACTGATTAGACAGAATTACTTTAGTTCAAGTTAGATACCATGGGCTGATTTTTGTTAAGAAAAGAGTATGATGATACATTATTGCCTGTAGAATGTAGCATTCTCTCAACCCTGTAAGAAAATGACAAATAGAAGCAGAGAGAAATAACAGTTTTGTTGTACATCCAAACAAAGGAGTGCGTAGTCAGGTCCAGATGGAGCAGAAAACTTTTGCTTTGACTAAAGAAACTACTTGTAGATGTTGATAAGATTCTTTTTTTTTTTTTTGCGGTACTGGGGATTGAACCCAGGGGCATTCTACCTCCGAGCTACACCCCCAGCCCTATTTTTTTATTCTTTATTTTGAAACCGAGTCTCACTAAGTTGCGGAGTGCCTCACTAGGTAGCTGAGGCTGGCGGCAAACCCGGATCCTCCGTCTCAGCCTCCCGAATGCTGGGATTACAAGTGTGCGCCACCACGCCCGGCTGATAAGATTCTTTGGAACAAGCCTTATGCAAGCTACTTGCTATAAGTCCTTGAACAAAGAGAAATTCTCTGCTTTAGTAATTATTGAACACAAAGTAAAATAAAAACAAAATCCCCGTGATCACCAGATAACTGCTATTTTTGAAGTTAAGACTTCTGAATTAAAATGTTGCATTTATAAGAGAAAATATCTTGATGTTAGCATTGCTAATACCAACAGTGAAGAGTTTTCTGTACCCACGTTTAATTTAGGTAAGTTAGGATTGTACCTCTTGGAAGGCTGGAGGGGACCTCAGAGGTCATCCAGAGTCACCCATCATTTTACAAATGATGAAATTAGAAGGACTTGCTGGGTCAACATTTAGCTGTGGTTGAACAAAGGCTTTGCTGGAGGGCCTTGATTCTTAGTGACACTTTTCTTTTAGCTTCTTTTGCTTTAGGATGAAGCTCTTAGGTACTTAACTGTTGTGTATTCAACCAGCGAAAGTCAGTATACAATTTTTCATGTTTCAGAAACACAAGGTATGAGCCGAGTGTGGTGGTGCATACTTGTAATCCCAGTACTTGGGAGGCTGAGACAGGAGGATCGCAGGTTTGAGGACAGTCTCAGCAAGTAGTGAGAGACCCTGTTTCCAAATAGAAATAAAATAAGGCCGGAAGTGTAGTTCTGAGGAAGAATGCCCCTGAGTTCAATCCTCATTACCAAAATAAATAAATAAATAAAAATAGTAAATAAGAAATATAAGCTGTGGTAATTATTCATGCCATTTTTTCAAAAATTTCTGGCTTTCTGCTTCCTGATACTGCATTTCTTAATCCTCATGTGGTTGGATGGATCTTAGGACCAGTTTGACCAATGATTTGTAAGCAGAATTGTGTCACTTCTAAGTAGGAGGTTTTAAATTTTTTTTAATTAACAAAAATTATATATATACTATATATATATAATTTTTGTTAATATATATGTTGTTTTTTTATAATTTTTGTATATATATGTTGTACAACATGAATCTCCCTCCTTCCTTCCCTAGCTCAACTGAGCTAAGCCAGACTCCACATGTTCATCCATCTGTCCCTCCTTCCCTCTCTCCCTCCTTTTTCTATTTGGTCTTACTGTATTGCTCAGGAAGGCCCTGAACTCTTGGGCTCAAGTGATCCTCCTGCTCTAGCCACCCAAGTAGCTGAGACTATAGTTGTGCACCACTGTACCAGCTTATCATGAGGTTTTGATATATGTGTACATTGTAGAATGCCTAAATCAAGCTAATTCATATACTCTGAGTAGGAGTTTTTAATCCATGCTATGACACTCTCTGGTGATCTGTCTCTGGGGGTTGTTTGTAACCCCTGGTTACAAACCAGCTAAAGAATGTTTTTTTTGAAGTAAAGAAAATGCTTCTAATTTAAGTTATAGCATTAAAGGGAAATGAAGAATCTAGGGAATACATCTGGCACTTTGGAGCAAAAGAAGGATACCTTTTTTTTCCTTATTTGGTGGGCTATGTTTTTTGTATCAGTATCTTGATTCTCCACTTTTTAAAAAAATAATCACCTATGATAGTAAACCACATGAGACATTACTGTTGTAACCACTCTTAATTTTTTGAACTATTGTCATTTTAAATTACAGCCAGGATTCAGTAAATAAAATGAAGAGTCAAGGAATCTGGGTCCTAGTTTTTATCTATAGTAGCTAGATGACCTTCAACCTGGCTGGATCTCAAGATACTCTGTCTATAAATAGGTGTTGAAACAAATCATTTTAAATATCTTTCTAGCTGTGTGTTCATCTCTAATTCCAGGAAATCAGAGGTTAATCTGTAATTCTGGGAAGTCAGAGTAATGTGCTACCAGCTATTTTGAGGCAGGGATTTTTTGTTTTTGTTTTTGTTTTGTTTTTTTTTTGGTGCTGGGGATTGAACCAGGGCCTTGTGTACAGGAAATACATACTTCATCACTGAGCTACACCCCAAGCCCCTGAGTTTATACCCCAAGCCTCTGAGTTAGAGATCCTAAACACAACTTTAAAGTATAAGGACTAGGTCTAAGTATATCTTGGCATAACAATTCAAGAAATAATTTATGCTTAAGTCGTCCAAAACTGGAGTTGTCCTGGAGCACAATATACTGTATTTTCAAAGCCTTCTTTTGTGATTTGTGTGTGTATGTTTGTGTGTGTCACTGGAGATTTAACCCAAGGGCATTCTACCTCTGAGCTATACCCCCAGCCCCATTTTATTTTGAAATAGGGTCTTGCTAGGTTAAGGAGAGTCTCACTATTTGCTGAGGTTGTCCTTGAACCTGCAGTCCTCCTGTCTCAGCCTCCCAAGTACTGGGATTACAAGTATGAGTAACCACTTCTGGCTCTTTTGTGATTTTTAAAAATATATTTTTGAGGGTTTTCTGATATTTAAATGTATTTTTCTTGTGTTTAAGAACTTTTTCTTCTCTAGCATTTTTTTTTTTTTTTTTTTGGTACTGGGGATTGAACCCAGGGGCATTCTACCTCCAAACTACACTCCCAGCCCTATTTTTCACTCTTTATTTGGAAACAGGGTTTCACTAAGTTGCAGAGAGCCTCACTAAGTAGCTGAGGCTGGTCGTGAACCTGGATCCTCGGGCCTCAGCCTCCCAAGTACTGGGATTACAAGTGTGCACCACCACCCCTGGCTTCTTTTCTAGTATTTAGAAAAAGTTCCCAAGGATGTCTTGCAACTGTTCTTCTAACTTGCTTTTTAATCTTGCCCTAGTTTCTTGTATAGATGTGGATGACAAAACCTTAGCACTTTTTCTTGAGATTTGTCAACTTTACCTGGATTTACCTTACCCTTCCAGAGTTCTAAAACCTAAGAAAAACCTTGACAGGCTTGGCAGCAGGCTCTCTTTTTGACGGAAGCACAACATGGCTGCAATTATGGCTCGGTTACCAAATCTTTTAGACAGTTTTGTTTGCAGTCCACTTTGGAAGGAAAGCTCAAGTGATAAAACGGTTAGAATCAGCTTTGTCCTGTTGATGGAAGTGGTGTCACTGGTTTCTGGCTTTGGCTTTTTCACTTCTCAGAGCCCACGGTTAGCTGGGCTACAGAACCTCAAAGCCATATCCCTTGCCAGGAAGTGTCCATCGAAATCACAATAATTTCATTGCTGTCCTAATGGATTGGTAAAGGAACTAGATGACCCGTAAAAGCCAATCCAGTTGTTTGCTTTTATGTAGACACTCTTCTGAACCCTGCATGTTTTCTTCTGCAGTTCACGGGGACAGTTAGCATCCTACTGTATCTGAGGAACATACTAGATGATGGAGAAAATTACCTATACTGATTGCCATTCTCCCTGGTTGTACAATAGACCTTCACAGAATGCAAAACTGCCTGAAAATATAAATCTACTCAATTATACTGAGCTCCCTCGCTTGAATTATACCTTGCTTGAATTCAAGGCAAATAAAATGATCTTTATGTCAAATGAATTTTTAAGGAAGCAGAGGTGTGATATTTTGACTGGCGTTACTTGTTTCTGCATTCCTGAAATACTATTTTCACTTTTTTTTTTCTCTCATCTGAATCTTAAACATAAAGACAGTTTCAGTGCACTCACCCCAAGAAATAAAAATAACATGAATACAGACGTTACTCAGTCACAAGATTTCTTATTGAGCTGAAAGTCCCATGTACAAAAGCCCCATTCAGTGCCTTAGAAAGCTGCATGTGGTGATCTTAAAGCTAACAGCCATATCATCTATGACTCGTCATCCTACCTGAACCTAAATATTGGTTAGAATAATGTCAAGCAGTGTTAGAGGAGGTGATCCGGTGGCCCCAGATTTCAGTTGACTCTGAGGAATGCACTAGCCCTCAGGGCCGAGGTCACGTACTGTGAGGTTTCTGTCTACTTGTGAACCGCAGGCCTGGGGTCTCTGGTAGGTATGAGAAGTATGTGGGGTGAGGTACTTTGCTGACTCCTCTGTACTACCAGGCTTACTGAGCTAAGCCAGACTCTACATGTCACTACTTGGGTGGCTTAATTCCCAAGGAGTATGAATGAGGTGGAATGCAGTAGCAGGATGTCCCGAAAACATTTGGATTTGGTGGTATGAGAGAGATGTGTATTTTGCATGATTTATTTTCAGCAGAACACTTGCTATTCTAGACATTGTTTCTAGCCTTCTAAAAATCAAGTAGTGTTGTTTGCTTGATTTGCAGTCACAGCCATTTCTCCAAGTCCAACAGATAATAATATGAAGAAAATCCTAATAATTGCATCAGGCTTTCAGTTAATACACATGTAAGATTTCTCTTAGCTCGGCAACGATTCACGAAGAGAATGAGCTCAGATCTCACAGTAGTTAGCATTTGAGGTAAGTGCAGATTTTTTTTTTTTTTTCATTCACACTTGAGAGGTTTTTCAACACACTTAAGTAACTGTATCTAGAATGCTTGAAGTAAATGTTGACAATAACAGGTCTGATGTTTGGGGGAATTTTTTTTTTTTTTAGCTCATCAAAACAAAAGCAAATTAAAGAGCAAGGAAACAATTATTCTTGCATAAGTGTTCTGTGAACTCGTCTATACTGGGCTCCAAGGGCAGGAACGAGCCACTTCTAAATGAATTTTAGGTGCCAACTCACATCAGCTGCTGCCACTAAATGTCACTTATGTGGGGTCCCTGACCCTTTCCATTTTCAGAACAAAAATAGAACTAATTGTAGCATCAGGATGCAGTGCATTCCGAAATATATTTGCTCTCAAGCAGTAATCACTTCCACATCCTGCAAAGCAACCAAAAAGGACATGATTTTTGCCACTTAGAATATTTTTGACACTGGATTTGAATCTCTAAACATCAAATGTGCTAAAAATGTAGTTCAAATAATAATTTGCATGTATTTCAGATATTTTAATAATGAACTCCGTGAGACCATCCACATTCTTTTACTAGAGTGGGATCGTGCTGTATTAACTTGTACTTAAAATAAGTGAACCAATTTTAGAAAGCATCTTCCAGCACTGGTATTTGACATAATGGCATTGGGTCTGCATTTACATCTGACCCTTAGCCAAATCATAAACTTGGTAAAGTTTGCATCTCTTTACTTTCTCTGTTCTTCAAGTTTTCTGTCCTGCTTAGAAATCCTATCATTTCAGTAAATTCTCAGTATCAGACAAAGTCCCTCTTTATTTTATTTTTTTGCAGTACTGGGGATTGAACTCCGGGGCATTCTACCTCCGAGCTTCACCTTCAGCCCTATTTTTTATTATTTATTTTGAAACAGGGTCTCACTAAGTTGCAGAGTGCCTCACTAGGTAGCTGAGGCTGGCCTTGAACCCGGGTCTCAGCCTCCCAAATGCTGGGATTACACACGTGCGCCACCACGCCCGGCCAAAGTCCCTCTTTAACCACACACAAAAAACCCCTGATATTCAGAAGGAATTTAAACTAAGACACACCAAGGTCTAACTAACCAATAGCAAAGAATGAGCATAGGAACCTTAACTATGTTCCTGGACTAACTTCATTCAACAATAGAAGTTGTCATAGTTTCTATAGGACATGAAGCCACATGACCTGGATCTAAGTACGGGCTCAGGTACCTTCTCCCAGCATTCTATCTTTCTCAACTTTAACTTGTATCTATTACTTGAAGGTGGGGGGGGGGGCTATTATGATTCCATGAGGTAGTGTGTCTAGAAATATTTTGTGAAGCTGGATGTATCCTAACTCTGCAGGTGTTTTTAAACATTGCTTTAAAATCATACAAGGAACTCTAAATAGGAAGTCAGAAGCCCAGTGTTTAGTCTTTGTGTTAGTTTTCCATTATTATATACCTAAGAATACCAACTTATAAAAAGAAAAGTTTAGCCAGGTATGGTATGTGCCTATAATCCCAGTACTTGGGAAGCTGAGACAGGAGGATCACAGGTTTGAGGCCAACCTCAGCAACTTAGACCCTGTTTCAAAAAAAAAAAGATTGAGGGGAGACCGGGGGTGTAGCTGGGAGGTAGGATGTCCTTGGATTCAAATTCAATACTCAGGAGAGGGGGGTGGGTGGGGAGAAAAGGTTCCTTTTGGCTCACAATTCTGGAGGTTTCGGCACCTAATCAATTTGTTCCATTGCTTTTGGGTCTGTGCTGAGGCAGCATATCATGGCTGGAGCCTGTGGTGAAACAGAACTGCTTATCTCAAGCCAGGAAGCAGAGGGAGGGGCCAGGGTCCTACAGTACCCTCTGAGGGCACACCCCCAGTGACCAAAAGCCTCGCCTTTTAAAGGTCCCACCACCTCCCAATAGTGCCACCCTGAGGACCAAGCCCTTACCTCATGTGTCTTTGGGGGACACTTATCCGGACCATAGCTGCCTTGCTTTGCTACTTCCTACTCTCTGAGATCTCAGGGAAACCTCCTAACCATGCCTACCCTGTTTTCTCATCAGACTGAGCCAGAACATCTCTAAAGTCCTATTCAATGAGACAATTTTACACTTCCACAAATTAAAATCGCTCGCAAAGTGAACACTATGCCATCTAGTTCCAGGAACATAGAAGGTTCAGGAAGTCTAAACCCTAATGAAGGAGATGATGACCGTGGGAACGTAGGGGGTAATCCTGAGGATTACAGTGACAGTGGAAGCTGTGTGCCCCAGGTCTTTGTTGCTGTGACCAAAATACCTGACAAGAACAATTTAGAGCAGGAAAAGTTTATTTTGGCCGATAGCTTTAGAGGTCTTAGTGCATGGTTGGCTAATTCCATTGCTTTGCAGCCGGGATGGGGGGGGGGGGGAGGAAGAGAAGGAGAAAAAGAGAGGGAGAGAAAGAATAACCTATTTCTTCTAACTAGGTCCCACCTCCCCTTACTTCATTCAGCCATCCACGAATGACTCCACTGATGCGCTCAGAACTCGCATGACCCAGTCATTGCCCAAAAGTCCCACCTCTGAACCATGCTGCACTGGGGGCTGTGCTTCTGACCCTTGAGATTTGGGGGGACAGAAAACAAGAGCTAAAGGAGGTCTGTATGGGAGGACCCCTAGAAAGTGGAGGCTTTCGTTTAGATGGGTTTGCGGCTTTGGGGTCAAGGTTGCAGGGATATTGACTGAAGTGAGTGAGCATGGATTATTAGACTTTTTTCTTTTATGGGAGGTGCACTGTTGCAGGAGTTGAGGCTGCAGGGATGAAAGTGGCAGGAGGAGGAGGAGGAGTAGATGGCAAGGACAGTGGTGACAAGCACAGCCTCTGTCCCCTGTCCACCCCTTGAGTCCATGAGCAGGGAGAGTGATCAACTTAAAATGGAAATCAGATGACGTCTCTTTTCCCCCATTAAATTCCTTAATGGATTTCCTTGTTTTGGGATTAAGCAACCAATCCCTTATCATTGGCTTTCACATCCCTGAAGGAAGGTCACTCGCTGGCTTATCTCTCTAATTCCCCGGCTCCCTCTGTTCCATTCCACCTCTCTCTCTCCAAACTGCAGCTCTGCTGAGCAGCTTGAAGTCATCAAACTGTGTGGGCTGAGAGTGCGTGCTGTCCCTTTGTCATTCCCCCTAGCATTAGCTTTGAATCTCTGGGAGTTTAGCTTAACTATCTCTTCAGCCAGGCTCTCTCTGAACACCCTACCTATGGCAGTGTTGACTTAATTTCCTTACCCCACCCCCCCACAATCTATAATTGTCATACTCTCCCACAGGGTCTGATCAAAGAGTCCTTTGTCAAATAATTGAATGATTCAAGAGCTGACATTCTCATTTCCCTTCTTTCTCTTTTCTTCTCTTCCTTTATCTTTCCTATGGTTCTTATTTTTGACTTTCTCTCATTCAGACAAGGTCAATGTAGCTTTATGATTTTTCTGATTATAAAAGTAGTATACTAGGTACCGTGGTGCACCCCTGTAACCCCAGCTACTTGGGAGGATGAGGCAGGAGGATTGCAAGTTCAAGGCCAGCCTCAGCAACTTAGGGAGACCCTGTTACAAAATAAAAAAGAAGCTGGAGATTAGCTCAGTGTTAGAGAATCTAACTAGTTCACTCCCCAGTACCAGGAAAAAAGTAATATTTCAGGGTATAAGGAAGAAACTGAAGATCACTAAAATTCCATCACCTTGAGAAAATCAGAACTAATATTTATTTTCTTGTCTTTTTAAAAGTTAATTTTGTTATTAATTTTTGTTGGTATGCTATAACTGTACATGATAGTGAGATTCAGAGTGGCCCATTCATATATGTATATAACATTATTTGGTATGTATCCTTTCCCATCCACTACTGATCTCTTTCCTGATTTTCATGAGGTCCCTTTTTTTTTTTTTTTTTTTTTTTGCGGTACTGGGGATTGAACTCGGGCATTCTACCTCCGAGCTACACCCCCAGCCCTATTTTTTATTCTTTATTTTGAAACCGAGTCTGGCTAAGTTGTGGAGTGCCTCACTAGGTAGCTGAGGCTGGCCTCAAACCTGGATCCTCCAGTCTCAGCCTCACAAATGCTGGGATTACAAGTGTGCGCCACCACACCCGGCTCCTTTTTTGTTTTTTTTAATTGATAAAAGCTTACACATTGTACACAACAATGGAGTACATAAGATGTTTCAACATGTATCTATCATATAATGTTTAAATAAGGTTAAACATATCTCCTCAGCCATCATTTCTTCAGCTCCTAATGTGGACTTAGTTTTATTATTCATTGTATTCACTGAAGGCTTTTAAAATCTTAATTTTAAAAAGCAGTCAAGAGTCATATTTTTTCTTTTCAAAATTTAACAACGCCGTGTTACTTTTCCCTTAAAAGACCTTCAGCTGATGGAGTCTGTGCATCCTTCCCAGAAAGCTTTGCTCCCGTGGACATCAGCACCATTTTTCTCTGAGTTAGGTCCACCCTGCCTCTTTCAGGCATAATCCAGCCTTTATCTTTGGTATAAAAAGTAACTGTTATTCTTGTCTTTCGCTGCCAGCCAGCATTGCAGACTGGGCATTTGCATGCCTTGGGTTGTGTATTTAGAGAGGCTAACAGCTGCATGTGCTATTTCCAATACTCTAACATCCACCCAGGATGTGACCATGGGAATGCTTGTCATTTCTGTTCTTTTTTTTTTGGAAGAGAGAGATAGGTATAAAATTGGTGAGTGATCCGAAGAAGTGAAAACTAGGTGAGAAATTCTTCAACAGATTGTAGGCTTGCCATTTGATATCTGGAAAACTGCATCCCTTTGAGCAGTGCCAGGATGCTCATCTGCCTGAGATTGGGGGCACCAGAGAGAGTTTGGACACTCAGGTAGTATTTGCATGTTTCCAAAGCAAGCACGCACATTCCACTCTCATAGGTACAAATGTATAATATATATATAAAATATATGCATACACATGTGTGTATCCCCCACATACATATTGTATATGTGAATACAGCACTGTTTCATAGCTTGTAAATTACCAACCAACCAACCAACAAAAAAATTAAAATGAAAACCCTCTTTTTTTTTGTGGTACTGGGGATTGAATTCAGGGGCGTTCTACCTCTGAGCTATACCCCCAGCTCCATTTTTTATTCTTTATTTTGAAACTGAGTCTCACTAAGTTGCAGAGTGCCTCACTAGGTAGCTGAGGCTGGCTGGGAACCCGGATCCTCCGGTCTCAGCCTCCCGAATGTTGGGATTACAAGCGTGCACCACCACGCCCGGCTCAACTTTTCTCTTAAAAAAGAAAAAAACATGTGGCTTACCTAGGAGGAAATAAGCAAACTCTACCCTTCCTTGAAGCATTGAAATACACAGCTGAACTGTGATTCTAGTTTCTGCACCTTGAGTTCAACCAATAAACATTGACACTGATGATCATACTAGGTTCAGAATCGTTGTTCTAGAGGAGTGTGGTGGTGCATGTTTATAATCCTAGTACTTGGGAGTACTTGAGATAGGAGGATTACAGGTTTGTGGCCAGCCTCAGCAACTTGGTAAGACCCTATTTCAAAATAATCGAATGAAAATAGGGCTTAGGGTATAGTTCAGAGGTAGAATGCCCCTGAGTTCTATCCCCAGTACCACACACACACACACACACACACACATCGTATTATATTAGGGCAAATTCATGGATTTTTCCAAAAATAATTTGCAGCCCACCACCTAATAGAAAATGAAATCTTTATTTCTGTCTTTTTCATATGATTTTAAGTCCTAGGATTTTTGTTTAGGGAAAGATATTTAAAACTAGAACTATTTTAACTGGGCGGTAATCCCAGTACTTGGGAGGCTGAGATAAGAGGATCGAGGGTTCGTGGCCAACCTCACTTAGTGAGGCCCTCTTCAACTTAGGAAGACCCTGTTTCAAAACGAAGAAGAAAAAATAGGGCTGGGGGTGTAGTTCAGAGGTAGAATGCCCCTAGGTTCAATCGCCAGTGACACATACACACACACACACACACACACACACACACACACACACACACACACACACTATTTTCAGCTGGGAGCAGTGGTGCGCACCTGTAATCCTAGTACTTGGGAGGCTAAAACAGGAGGATTGCAGGTTCTAGGCCAGCCTCAGCAGCTGAACAAGACCCTGCTTCAAAATAAAAAATAATAAAACCATTTATAAAATTCTTCTAGCTAGGTGTGGTAGACAGGAGGATCACAGGTTTGCAGCCAGCCTCAGCTACTTAGGCCCTCCCTCCGAAACTTAGATCCTGTTTCAAAATGAAGAATTAAAAAAAAAATAGGGCCAGGGGTGTAGCTCAGAGGTAGAATGCCCCTGGGTTCAATCTCCCAGTACTGGAAAAAAAAAATTCTTCTGCTTTTAGTACCAACACATTGCGGCTTTTATTTCATATTTTCATACAGGCACATAAAAACTTGAAATAAAAAATTGGCAAAGACAGCTTGAAAGAACCATTACTGGATCTGAATGTTATGTAAGCACCTTCTACAGCTGTATGTGATAAATGAATGAACGGGGTTCTCAAAATAGTGACTAATTTTTGATGTGGGTTAAAATGCTGCTCCAGCAGATTTGTGTTCCGGAGTTTTCATTTGGTAATTGATTATCACTTTGCCAAGCACCCCCCCCCCCCCCCGCGCGCTGTCGCTGTGGGGGTGGGGTGGGTGGCAGATGATACTATTTTGTGCGATTTCACATTCGTCATCAACTTACTTGAGATTCAGAAATTCAGTACTTAATATTTTACCAAGTACTTGAGCTCATTGCTATGGAGTTCATTGCTATTGAAAGGATTTGTTGCAAAAAAAAAAAAAAAAGTATCACGGAACAATAATATAACCCGGTAATGGACACCCACCGTAAATTATCATGGCAAGGAGGTTGTGTATTCTTTTTTTGTTACTGTAATAGGTACCTGAGACAAGTTAACTTATAAAGAGAAAAGGTTTTTTTTTCTTCTTTTTTTTTGGCTCATAGTTTTAGAGGTTTCAGTCATGGCTGCTTGGCCCTGTTGTCTTTGGGCCTGTGGTAGCCTAGCAAGTATATCATGGTATCATGGTGGGAGTGTGTAGGGGAGGAAACTACTCACCTCGTGGCAGACTGAAAGAGAGGTCTCAAAATATCCCCTTCAAGAGCCACCTGCAGTGACCTCACTTCCTTCCACCAGGCCCCCTTCCTACAGGTTTCGTTACCTCCCAATAGTGCCACAGTTTGGGGACCAAACCTTCAACACATGGTATCTGGAGGACATTAAAAATCTAAATTATAGCAGGTGTATATTCTGGTATCTCTTTCTCTGATGCAGCCCTCTCAACCTCTCTCCCTGGGAATATCTCACATACCCCTAACCCATAATAGCTCCTATTTCCCACCGACCTCCCCTGCTCCCAGCTGCGCCTTGCAGTGCTGTCATCTTGCAAGTCTGAGCACAGCTGGCAGAGAGTCCTCTCACCAGCCTCGGGTCTGTCTTGGACATAGAATTGTCCTTGGAAGCTCTTATTTGAGAGCTTTTTTTCTTTTCTTTTTTTTTTGGTAGGCAATTTTCCAGCTGTCCTTGAAAGAGAGAGATGTTTGTTCCTTGCTGTGCGTGCGAAGGATTGGAGAAAGTAGAGATGGGTCATTGTTATAATTTTTCAGATTTATCCCCAGGTTGAAAGTGACAGCTTGGCTTTGCTCACCTGTCTCGTGTGATACTAGAGACAAGACGATAGTGGAAGGAAGCTAAAAATAGTTACTAAACCAATCCCAGATATTTTAGTACAACTATTAATGACAATTCCTCATTAAGGTGAAAAAAAAAATCTAGGGAAATGTTAAGCCAGACAGGAAGGCAGTACAATAGGCCGACACTAGGAGTGTCCAGGAAAAAAAAAAAACAAAACAAAAACCTACTTAACAAGGATGGTACATTATCTTAAAAGTTCTTGCAGCTGGACATGGTGACATGTAAGTGCTTAGGAGGCTGAGACAGGAGGATTGCAGGCTAAGGACTTAGTGAGACTTTCAACCTAGTGAGACCTGTTGCAAAATAAAAAATAAAAATGGCTGGGGGCGAAGTTCTGAGGTAGAATGCCTTTGGGTTCAATCCCCAGTACTCACCCCCTCACACACAGTTCTTGCCTAGGAACACTAGAGGGTGCTTTAGAATATGATTAATAATTGTGCTTTGATTTACATAAAAACAAATACCATATCAGGTTGATATTATACATTTCAGTAGTAAATGCTTTACAAAAACGTATATAAAAAATTAAAGTCAGCAGGGCATGATGATGCATGCCTAGGATCCCTGTACTTGGGAGGCTGAGACAAGAGGATGGTAGATCCAAGGCTACTGTGCCTGTTTCAGAATAAAATAGGGCTGACGGCGTAGCTCAGAGGTAGAAGGCCCCTGGGTTCAATCCCCAGTGCCACACACATAAAAAAGAATTAAAGTCAGCATTCTATAGTGATACATGTATACCCATGTTTATAGCAGCAGAATTCATAATAGCCAAGGTATGGAACCAGCCTAGATGTTTGTCAGAAGATGGATGGATAGATAAAATGCGCTGTATACATACATGGAATTTTACTCAGCTATAAAGAAGGATGAAAATATGTCATTTGCAGGAAAATGGATACAATTGGAGAACATCATGGTAAGTGAGATCAGCCAGACTCAGAAAGCCAAGGGTCATATGTTTTCTCTCACATGCGGAAACTGGAGAGAATAAAGGAAAAGAAAACAGACCTCACCAGAATAGAAGAGAGATCAGCAGAGCAGTGGAAAAGGGGAGGGAAGAGGGAAATGGAAGAGAGGGTGTAGGGGAATGAAACACGCCACATTATGCTTCCTTCACGGATGAGTATATCACAATGAATTCCACTATTATAATGCATCAATAACAAATGGATGAATCCATTCAGGTCATGTCGATATATTAGCACATGAACAAATTTCAAAACAATGTTTTAGTGTCCTCTCTCTCCTGTCTCCATACTGGAGTGGAGGTTGCAATCCTATTTTTTAATATATTTTATATTAATGGAGATTAAATTATATGTATAATCTTCAGAAGAGCCTGAAGGTTAGATAAAAGTAGGGTTGCACTCTGTCCTCACTAATTGAGGTTTCGTTGTGTGTGTGTGTTTGATGTAGTCAACTAAAATAACTCTGGCATCATCCTCCTTTGGAGATGAGCCCAGTGATGTTTTAGGTGCATGTAGCAACCCCCCCCCTTTTTTTTTTCTTTTAAGTGTTAAGTAAGGGCTGGCTGATTGTGAAGGTAAATATGTCAGTCTTCAGGAAACAGTACGACACTGTGGGAGAAAACACCATTTGGACTGTGTGTCCTGTCTGGAGCTTGTGGTTCTGTCCCCGCCTCTGTGACTTTAGGCAAATCTTAATCTTTCTGGCACTATTTCTCAGTAAAGTAATGAGGTTTGGCTAAGTGACTCCAAACTCTTCCTCCAATCTGAAAATCTCTAATTTTGACTCTTATACTTCATTTTAATCAGTCTTCAATAGGCATTTGGATATAGGTGTGTATCTAGCAATTATCTTGAACTCAAACCGTGAAGTCTGGTGCCACGCTGTGAAAGCTTGGTTCAGGAACATGGGGGTGTAGGTGGTTCCACTTGGGGCCCCGTTCGAGTTCTTTATAATGGCTCGCTTTACACTAGACACAGACAGCTCTTTGTAAACTGCTAGAAAATATCCACATAACCACTGCTGCCCAATCTTAAACTTTCCTGGAAGCAAAAATGATAGTCAAATGTTTATATTTCACGGAACAAATTCAGACTAGTTAAAAAGCAAGAGGCCAAAATTATTCAAGATTATATATTAAATCCCATTAGTCTGTCCTGATGCTACCAAAACATTGGAGACAAGTATTTGTCAGATAAGGGAGAGACCCCACCTGTCCTAACATAATTGAGGCAAGATTTCAGTGGTCTGGATTTTAATTGAATATAGTGGCTGTACAGCTTTGTAATTCCTAAAGAATGCGCTGACATTTTTTTACTGAGTTCTACTTCTGAAATAAACATCTTGTGTGTACTCTTTACATAGGAAAAGGAAAGATTAGCCACATTCATGTCTGTTAAAGGAAAATTGTTTGAGTTGTATGAATCCTGTATCATGTAGACCTAAAGAAGTGATTCCTAGCCAGGCATGGTAGCACATGCTTGTAATCTCAATACTTGGGAGGCTGAGACAGGAGGATCACAGGTTCTTAGCCAGCGTCAGCAATTTAGTGAGGCCCTCCACAATTTAGACCCTATTTCAAAATAAATAAAGTAAAATAAGGCTAGGGATATAGCTCGGAGGAGAAAACCCCCGGGTTCAGTTGCCAGTAGCCCCCCCCCCACTGATTCCTAGAATGTTTCTAAATTTGAAAAAATTTTCAATAATCCTTTGAAGATCTTTGGGTGTGTGCGTGTTGTGTGTATGTGTGTGTATCATGTCTGCAGATGTATCTCTATGTGCTCATATTTCAAGTGTATAGTCATCAGCAATCAGTAACTCCTCATTTTTCATCTTGAAAGTTTCTCTAATCCCAGTACTTGGGAGGCTGAAGTAGGAGGATTGCAGGTTCGAGGCCAGCCTCAGCAACTTGGTGGGGCCCTCCACAACTTAGTGAGACCCTCTTTTAAAGTTAAAAAAATAAAATAGAGCTGGAGGTATAGCTCAGAGGCAGAATACCCCTGGGTTCAATCTCTGATTAACCCCCCACCCCATCTCCCAAAAGAAAGTTTTTCCACACTCTACAGCTTCCCATCTGTGATGGTGAGCTTCCATCTTTTGGCCATTTCTTCATGACTCATAATGCCACAACTGAGCCTTGCCGGAAGCAGGGAGAGGCAGAATGGGGCAGGGAACGGTGCAGGAGAAGCCACGGATAGAGCAGGGTGATCCTGATGCATGTTGCTCTAGGAGACATGGGCAGATGGGTGAAAAATTGGTCCCAAGTATATGAACACGGTAGGAGTCCAAGGAGTCAGCGTTAGCCGGGTTAGCCTGTCCACTTTTCAACCCTGTACTGAGAACCTAGTTTGTGCCGGAACTGCACGGGGTGAAATGATGTGAAAGTTTCTTCCCTCAAGCATTTTTAAAAAACTAGTAGGGAGCCGGGTGTGGTGGTGCACACTTGTAATCCCAGAATTCGGGAGGCTGAGACCGGAGGATCCGGGTTCACGGCCAGCCTCAGCTACCTAGTGAGGCACTCCGTAACTTAGTGAGACCCTGTTTCAAAATAAAGAATAAAAAAATAGGGCTGGGGGTATAGCTCGGAGGTAGAATGCCCCTGGGTTCAATCCCCAGTACTGCAAAAACAAAACAAAACAAAACAAAAAATAACAAAACTAGTAGGCAGCCGAGTGTGGTGGCACACACTTGTAATCCCAGTACTTGGAAGGTTGAGACAGGAGGATCACAGGTTCGAGGATAGCCTCAGCAAGTAATGAGTCTTGTTAAGGTAGAAAAACCCTATTTCCAAATAAGAAATAATAATAATTTAAAAAATGGGCTGGGGGTATAGCTCAAAGGTACAATGCCTTTTTGAGTTCAACCCCCAGTACCACAAACAAAACAAAACAAAAAACTAGTGGGCAAAATGAACCTGTCAATAAACTATTATAAAGTCATAAATGCTAAGAGGATTGCCATAGGGCCAATGGGAGTTCAGGCTATGGGCAGGTTGAACAGGGAATCTGTGGGCTCAAATAATGGGAAAGTCAACAGAGGTAGAGACTGGTGTAGCTGGACTAGAGGTTCCAAGATGCCAACGTACTTTCTCCCTCTCCGTCCCTCAGATCTCTTCCCCAGGTCTGTTTACAGTTTGGGATCCCATGTTCTTTTGTTTTTAAAAGTACCTTGAGAATTCTAGAGAAATGGAGAGCTTGATTGGATAGATGTCTGGCTGGCTGATGGGGGCATACTTGGGCCACTATAGTAGAAGTGAAGCTAAAAAGAGTAAAGCTTCCTTCTAGCATCACATTCTCTCTCTCTTTTTTTTTTTTCTAATTAAAAAAAAATTTTGTGGTACTGGAGATTGAACCCAGGGACACTCTACCACTGAGCTACATGTATCCACAGCCTTTTAAATTTATTTATCATTATGATTATTTTGAGACAGGGTCTCTCTAAGTTGCCGAGGCCTACTTTGAACTTGCGGTTCTCCTGTCTTAGCCTCCTGGTAGCTGGGATCACAGGCGTGTGCCCCTGTGTGGGGCCTGTTGCCTACTTTTGTGGGACAAGAGTTCTATGTTTGATTTGCTACATCATGTGCCTGATCAGGCAACAGAATGACAACCTTTCACCCCCTCAAACCTATGTCCCAATTCCTTTTCTGTACTGTCTAAAATACAGGGACCCGGAGTTTGGTTTGATTTAACAGTAAGAGAGAATGGGGAGTAGAGGTAGGGAAAAGATGCTGTCAACTATTTGTACTTTAATATGAATTAAAATATCAGATTGTTGGGCACCTGTAATCCTAGTATTTGAGAAGGTGAGAAAGGAGGATTGCAGGTTTGAGAACAGTCTCAGCAAGTTAGCAACACCCTACTTCAAAATAATTTTTTTTTTTTTATGGTACTGAGGATGGACTCCAGGCTACACCCTCAGACCTATTTTATTTTTTACTTGGAAACAGGGTCTCATTAAGTTGCTTGAAAGCCTAACTAAGTTGCTGAGGCTGGCTTTGAACGTGCACTCCTCCTGTCTCAGCCTCCCAAGTACTGAGATTACAAGCCTGCGTGACCACACCTGGTCAAAATGAAAAAAAAAAAAAAAAAGTAAAGGGTTAGGGGTGTAGCTCAGAGGTAGAACACCCCTGGGTTCAATCCCAAGTACCACAGAATCATCATCATCATCAGATCATATTCCAGTCCCCAGCCCTGAGCCAGCTGAACGAAGCAAGTAGACATTAGGGAATTGGAGTGGAGAGTGAAGGTAACGTTTGGAACACATATATAGCAGGGTTGTTCAGACATCACTGAGCCTCAGGCATCTGAGGAGCCTGGGAGAGAAGAGGAGCCTGGGAAGGAGGGGGTGGGGGAGGGCAGAGGGGCCAGTCTTAAGCAGGACCAGATGGGGCAGGCTGTTCACCCACCCAGCAGCTGCCGTTTAATGCACCCAAGGTCCCTAGCCAACTGGGGTTGTGAAGGCAAGGGTGGATTTTGCAGTCTTCCTTCCCTCCTTTGTGGATTCTCTGGCAGAGAAATGAGGAAGGAGGTTCCCAAGGCTGACTCTGGGTAAAGCGCTGCAAAACAGACTTTTTTTTTTTTTGTGTGTGTGTGTGTGTGTGTGTGTGTGTGTGTGTGTACACAGTGTATGCTGTATTCAACTGTGAATCACTAAGTCTCAGACTCTGAAAAAGGCTGCAGGGCAGGTTTACATTATTTAACACTCATAGTAGGAGGGGCCTCCTGTCACCTGGGCTTGTGCTTTCGTGTTTTTTTTTTTTTTTTTTAAACAGTAGATAGGGTGGTGAGAAAGTTGTCAGCAATGACTCAATTATGTGTGAAGTTGGGAGACAGGAAGGAGGTTTCTAGGCCTGTGTTGTTGACCTAATTTTGGGTTATGTTTCCAGCCTTGCTGACCTGATTCTGCATTGTTTTCATTGACTGAGTTGATTATTTTTATATTCTTTTCTGGTAAGTGAATTACCTTCACTACTTTCAATTTTTCCATGTCCCAACTTCCAGCTCCTTACCACATTTTACGTGCGCTTGAAAAGGTACTCCCTGAGCTATTCTCCATTCTTTCTTAGCCCAATAGAAACAATCTTGCCTGCTTAGCGTTTGTACATCAGCACCATTGCTGGGATTATAAACACCTTGACCTCACGCACAATTTGTATGGGGAATAGGTGAATATTTGTTGCCAAGGCTTTAAAGGGGCTGTGTTCTTGGCGTTTCATTTCAATGTTCCAATGGAATTTTTTTTTAAAATTTTAATCGTATTCATGGGGTGATTAAATATGAGTCACCAAACCTGACTTTCACCATCCCTGTGAAGACTAGTTCCTTGTTAAACAAGTAAGTCACTTGTTTCCTAAGGCTGCATTCACTGTATACTGTGGCTACTGTGACTGCTGACTTTGTTTTTGTTTGTTTATTTGTTTGTTTGTTTTGTGTGTGTGTGTGTGTTTCTATTTTAATGAAACAAAGCAAATCCCTTGGGGGAAAAAACATATGTTCTTTTTACATTTTGAAACTGGGATATTTTTGTTGTCTTGTGGTTAGCTTGAGCACTTAAGAGATGTTCCAAACTCAAACTCACGGACATCATGGTTTGTTTCTAAAATTTGCCCAGTTATGCCTGATTTCTGCTGGTATAACATCCTAAAAAGATCTTTTGTGTAAATCTGATTTTGTATAGTCTCTCTGCTTTTCAATGAACTTTGAGATTCTTTTCAGTTCTAAAAACTAAGTGGGAATAGTCATTAGATTAGTGTGGCATTTAAAAATGTTTAATAAGCAAGACATGGGCTGAGCCTGGTGGCACATGCCTGTAATTCGCAGTACTTGAGAGGCTGAGAGAGGAGGATAGCAGGGTCAAGACCAGCCTTAGCAATTTATCAAGACTCTCAGCAACCTAGTGAGAACCTGTTTCAAAATAAAAAATAAAAAGATCTGGGAGCACAGCTTGGAGGTAGAATGCCCTTGGGTTCAATACCAGTACCCCCCCCCCACACACACACAGCAAGACATCATTATTTGAAAATTACTTTAAAAAATAAGGACATTCCAAAAAGAATGATACTCATGCCTATATTAAACCCTCTTTCTTACCGGTATTATGTTTTTTTCTGTGTGTTTTCAAAAGCAATGCTAAATGTAAATAAGTACATTTAATAATCCTTTAAGGAACAAATACCATCACCCCCTTTTTGAAGGATAATTTTTTTTTTACAAGAAGTGATGTAAAGAATATTTTGTAAAAAGCATAATTTAAAAATTAATGTCACCTTTTTGACACATTAAAAATGCAAGTAGAATATTTTTGTTTTTCTTCCCATTGCTAAAGAAAAAACTAACCTTTGTGGAGCTATCAGGAAAAAGAATATTTTTGGTCTCTGCCCTTAACTCCCTGTTTCTCTACTGTAGCTTTATTAACTGATTAGATTGCTCCAATCACGTAGTTCATCTTTGTAGCAGCCTCAACTAATTTAGTTTAAAATCAGATTAAAACAAAAGTTTCTTCTTGTGTGTCCAAACCCATGATTTAGTTTGCTCTGAACTTTTAAAAGAATGCTTAATCAGATTTTTTTCTCCAACCACAATTTGATATAATTTCCTTAAAAGACAAGAAAATTGTGCCACCTTCAGGGATTCTAGAGCCAATTGTTGAGGAGCTGCTTTTGATGCTGGATAGAAATTAAGTGGACCACCATGTCATATTTTCTTTTGTGGGGAGAAATCAGGGCCAGGAAACTAGGGGTTTGCCTTAATTAGCTCTGCCGAAAGAATTGGCAAAATTGAGATTCCCCAACTTTGACCTTAGCATTTCTCTGAGTCTTTGTTTTCATATGAATTTTTCCTCTCCCCGATTTCATTCTTATTTTTCTTCATGTAAACATCTTTTTATTTTTATTTTTTAGATTGAAGAATACAATTTTACAAACTTTTTTTTTTTCGTTTTTTGCAGTACTGGAGATTGAACCTAGGGTCATTTTACCTCCAAGTTCCACCCCCAGCCCTATTTTTTATACTTTATTTTGAAACAGGGTCTCACTAAGTTGCAGAGGGTCTCACTAAGTAGCTGAGGCTGGCCGTGAACCTGTGACTCTTCTGCCTCAGCCTCCCAAGTACTGGGATTACAAGCATGCACCACTATGCCTGGTTTACAAACATTTCTTTTTTTATGTGTGTGTGGTACTGGGGATGCAAACATCTTTTTAAATGTGCTAATATTTGGATGTCCTCTGAGCTTTGGAAAGACATTTTCTTTGGGTATGGTCCATTGAGCGCATTTAGTTCTCCTGTATGTTCATCAGAAAAACCTTACGTGGAATGAAGCACGAAGATATATTAAATTATCTTAAGTTTCTTCTTGAGTCATTTCAGCTGTCATTTTTTCCCCCTTTTGCTACGTAGAAAATTGAAGCCTTTGGAAGCAGGGAATCCCCAAACCACAGGAGATCCAAGTCTGCAAACCAAGTCTTCCCACTTCCCCATCTAACTGCAACGTTTGCCTCACGATTTGGTAATTGCCAAAAGGAGGTGTAAGCAATTGAGAGAAGGAAAGGTAACCTCAAGTTCCACTGCCTAGCAAAGAGAGCATAACTACATGGCATGAAGATTTTTATTAAGCCGACATGCAAGATACCAGTGTAGAGAGATGATTTATAAAAAGGAAGTTTGGGGTTAGCCAGACCTTGTTTAGAAACTGGCTGGAACATTTGTCACTGGCTCAGTGGGTCCTTTGGCTTGCGCAGGATAGAAACCAAACAAAGGGTCTAAAATTGTGTTACCCCCCCATCCTGGGGGGGTATCTTTTAACATGGAAATGCATTTAAATGAGGGTCCTGGTTATTTTCAGTGCGCGCGCGTGTGTGTGTGTGTGTGTGTGTGTGTGTGGTGGGGTTTGATCTGAGCTGCTTGCATTGCTTTTGATGTTTTCTTGTTTGTCTTGAACAACAGATGTAGTTCGGGAGGCCTTTTTTCCCCTAATCATCCTAAGCATGAAGTGTATAGTGCTTTCTCTCACTAACTTTTTTTTTTTTTGCGGTACTGGGGATTGAACTCAGGGGCATTCTACCTCTACCTCCGAGCTACACCCCCAGCCCTATTTTTTATTCTTTATTTTGAAACCAGGTCTCGCTAAGTTGCGGAGTGCCTCACTAGGTAGCTGAGGCTGGCCTCGAACCAGCCTCCCGAATGCTGGAATTACAAGCGCGCGCCACCACACCCGGCTCTCTCACTAACTTAAACCTGATTTTCCTGCCTCAAATTGACCAGCCAGGTGACCCTGATCTAGGAGTTTTTCATTCGTAAGGATAATATATAATGTTTAGGGACTATTGTAGACTAAAGCATCTATTGTGATGTCTAGGACAAAGTAAGTCCTTAGTAAAGGGGCCATTTGTTCATAAATGCATTTATTCATAAATACATTGTTGTAGCTGGGCATGGTGCTGCAGTAATCCCATCCTGAGAGAGGAGGGTTGCCGTTTTAAGGCCAGCCTCAGCAATTTAGTGAGACCTTGTTTCAAAATAAAAAATTAAAAGGGCCGGGACTGTTGCTCAGAGGTAGAAGACCTCAAATAGCAATTACAAATTTTTTTGCATCTATCTAGTTGAAATAAGAAAAATGGCTGTTGTTTTGGTATTTAATACCCTCATGGCTAACGTAATTTGACGTGATATGCAGTAGTGTTAATAACCCTGGAGGCAATTCCCCCACTTCCCGCCTGGCGAGCTGTTTGTCCTTTACACTCTGCTCTTTCTCGCTTTGCCTGGTCCTCCAGACGGTGGTGGCCTTTGCTCTCCTCTGTGTTCCTTCTGCACCCGGGCTGTATTCTGCCGCTACCCGTATAGCTCAGACTTCCTGCAGTCTCCCCTTCTGGGGCATGAGCATTTTGAGGTAGGGATTATTTTATTTATATTCCCTCTCCTTCCCCACTATCATCTAGCCCAGGACCTGGCACAGAGGTAACTACTAATTGTTTTGAAATGCATCGAATTGAATCCAATACCTATGTAGAAAATAGGGCGGTGCCAGCTATTTGGGGCTCAGAGGACTGCTGGCTCATCCTACAGTCTCATTTTTGACCTGGGTCCCAGTCTTGGTTTAGCAAAAGCTTGCACATCATTTTTGATGTCACTCAGGACTCTTAATTGTCACTGCAGACAAACAATGTGGTGTCATTCAGCTGCCAGTAGATGTCAGGTTCCTCGTGGCTTTATGGTTGGATTTGCTGTTTGTTCTCTGGGACATGAATGGCCGTGTGGTTCCATCTTCTGGAATAAAGGAAAGATAGTCAGTGTGACCACAGGGAACAGAAGGTTGGGTATGAGCTGAGGGGTTAGGCTCAGGTGTCCTGGGTTTCCTGGTGAGTGTTTAAATGGATTTAATTCTTTGTCTTTAACCTATGTCCTTCATCATCCTTTTTAAGAAAAAATAGGAATAACAATGATACCTTTAAATATTTAAAAAAAAAATCTGTGGGTTGGGGTTTTTTGTTTTTGTTTCTTAGTATTGGGGATTAAGCCCAGGAATGTTCTATCTCTGAGCTACACCCCCAACCTTTTTTATTTTTTGTTTTGAAACAGAGTCTTGCTAGGTTGTTGAAAGTCTCACTAAGTTGCTGAGGCTGGTCTCCAACCTGCAGTCTCCTGTCTCAGTCTCCCAAGCACTGGGATTACAGGTGTGCGCTACTGTGCCTGGCTTCTTTCCCTCTTTTCATTTCTGCTTGAAAGCCTTATCTTCGTCCTCCATTCCTTGTCCATCTCCTTGACCTGCTTGCTAAGCTGTTTTAGGAACCTTCCCAGCCTGACATGATACCCACTGCCTCTCCCCTAGATCCTGCTTCTAACTGGAAACCAGAGAACCCCTACTTCCCCAGTTGGCTTGTGACACATGTGGAATGAGCCACACACTTGTTATCTCACCTGGTTTCTGAGGCTGGAACCCAGGGGTGGCTTGGGTGTGCAGCTGTGGCTCTGGGTCCTCCTCTGGCTGGCCACAGGAGGCCTCTGTTTCTCACCAATTGAGCACCTCCAGAGGTCTGGTCATGAGAACACCTGGCTTCCCAAAGTGACTGGTCCCCATTTTGAGAGCAAGTTCCTAAATGGTCAGAATTGTTCAAGCTTACTTCAGGAGAAGTTGGCATCTCTGATCCCTATAATACTTCATGTCTGTGTTTAAACCATAGATTTGCAATAAACAAGGATAGCACAGTGACTAGACAGGTAAGAAACCATCTTCACTTACTTCAATTCTGTTACTCTTGGTGACTTTTTGGAACTTTTTTTTTTTTCGGTACTGGGGATTGAACTCAGGGACATTCTACCTCTGAGCTATACCCCCAGGCCTATTTTTTATTCTTTATTTTGAAACAGGGTCTCGATAAGTTGGAGTGCCTCACTAGGTATCTGAGGCTGGCAGCGAACCCGGATCCTCCAGTCTCAGCCTCCCAAATGCTGGGATTACAAACATGCACCACCAGGCCCAGCTTCTTTTGGAACTTTTTAACTTGTGTTTAAATCTGAAATAGTGAGAGAGTATATATTTCTATTGATAAAATTTCTACTGGTAAGTGCAAGGTTTAGTTGGCACATGACATTTTATTGAATTTGAATAGCATCTTTATAAGATGAAAATTCATTTTTCTTTGAAAATTTGTGCTTGTTTTAAAACAGAAGGATCAAGAATATATGATATTACATCAGTATGACTTAATAGTTACCTAAGCTGTGGCTTTTTCAATCTCATTTAAAAAATTCATTAGTATAATATTCATTAAATATATATATAAGCAAATATTCATTATTCATGTAGGCCTATATATAGATATAACTTTCCCTCTTTATTCCAAAAAATACATTAAAGTAATTAAATGTATTGACCTATTTCTTTTTCTCTTTTTATAACTTTCTTTATTGGCATGATTATTAAAATAAAAAATAGTTCCATCTGTGCTTTTCTGGCCAGTGTCACTATTTGTTTCTTTTTATAATTATAGCTGAATTTTGTCATACAGAGAAAGGTGGTGTTAAAAGTTGTTTTTTTCCAGGTCACATTTGCTGGCTATTCTACTATATCTGGGATCTTTTTCCAGATAAACTTTTCCAACTCTGCTAACTTTTCTTGTCCTCCTCTACTGAGTCAAGCAGGCATATCCTGTATATAATCATAATCTTTGGAAAAGAGATTTTAAATATATTCATTTAAGCTGTGTGTGGTGGCACTCGCCTGTAACAGACAGGAGGATCACAGGTTTGCTACCAGCCTCAGCAAATAATGAGATTCTTAGCAACTGAGCGAGACCCTGTTTCAAAACAGTAATGTCTGGGCGTGTAGCTCAGAGGTATACACACACACACACACACATACACACACACACACATTCATTTGAACTGGTATGGTTATTCATTTTCTTTTCACCCTGCTTACTTTCTACCTTTTACACTGAGGAGGAGGGGACTCCCATTCTATGTTCTGAGCAAGGAACATCAGACACTTCTTCCCACCACCATATTCCTTGTTCTGATTAAGAGAGGTTTAGCTGATTGGGCGCGGTGGCACAAGCCTATTTGTGGGAGACTGAGACAGGAGGAATGCAGGGAAGATAACTTCAGCAACTTGGTGAGACCCTGTTTCCAAAATAAATAAATAAATAAAATGGGCCGGGTGTGTGTGTATCTTAGAAGTAGAATGCCCTTGAGTTCAAACCCCAGCACACCACACACACACACACACTCTTTCTCTCTCTCTCTCTCTTTCTCTCTCTCTCTCTCTCTCTCTCACTCGGTTTCTCTCTTTGGGCCTAAAGACACTTTTAGTGGATGCCAGATAACATTGCACCTGGCACTTCTGCTTGCCACAACTGAAGTCACAGGTCTTCATCTACTCACCTAGAACCAGAGGAACAAAGACAGTCCAGGAGCCACCCAGCTCAAAGGGGAAGACAGGGTTTCTCTGGTGTAGCCTGAGGATGTGGTAATGTGATAGACAGCAGTCGTACCTAGGAGCAGGCACATAATATGTGCTGGATGTTGGTTGAATGAATGAGCTTCTCAGACTTTTGTTAAAAACCAACCATGAACTTCTGAATGTCCTTCACCACCGATCTTAAGGTGTAGCAGCAAATTCTTGGAATCCCATTATACCCATAGGCTTGGAAATATTGCCTTAATTAGTGAATTTTTTCAAAAGAGATCCTTTAATAGAATAGTTTGGGTAGAACTTTCCTACAGTTTGTTCTGCTAGGTCATGATATGAAAAAGACACCTATGAGCCGGGTATGGTGGCCCACGCTTATAATCCCAGCATTTGAGAGGCTGAGACTGGAGGATCTGGGTTTGCAGCGAGCCTCATCTACTTAGTGAGGCCCTCTGCAACTTAGTGAGATCCTGTTTCAAAATAAAGAATAAAAAATAGGGCTGGGGGTATAGCTCGGAGGTAGAATGCCCCTGAATTCAATCCCCAGTAACACACACACACACACACACACACACACACACACACAAAGATACCTATGTTGCATGGGTTCGCCATCTGGATATCACTGTCATACTTCACAGGTCAGCCTGACCCCCTCTCTCTTGATCTCCGCTGCACTGTTGGCCCAGACCAGATATCCCAGTTATTTGTCCTCGTTCCACAGAGCCCACTGTCTGTGGATGACAGCAAGAATTCATCCTGTGTCCGCCCCTCAGAGTGTCATTGTCTCACATCAAATATTTTCTGAAGACATTTAAAGGGGGAGAATAGTGGTGTACATTTCAGGCTAGTGGGGAAAAGTGAACAGTGTTTCTGGAAAAAGAATTCTGGGTTTGGCATTTAGAAGATCAGGGCATATGTCCTAGACCCTGATATTAATTAGCTGGGTGATCTTGGGCAAATGACTGACCTCTTTTTTGAGACTGTTTTCCTAAATTCAAAAATGGAGATGAAACCAAGCATAGTGGCACATACCTGTAATCCCAGTACTTAGGATGCTGAGACTGGAGGATCCCAGGTTTGAGGACAGCCTCAGTAAGTAGTGACTCTCATCAACCTAGCAATACCTTGTTTCAAAAGGGGCTGGGCAGGGGTGTAGCTTGGTGGTAGAATGCCTCTGAGTTCAATCCCCAGTACAGAAAAAAAAAGAACTCCAGTTGCTGGGCTTGTTTGGATTAAGTGGAGTTACAGGTGACAGAATGCCTAGCGTCTTCTAGGCTCCGCTGATCCGTCAGGTACAATTGTGGTATTTAGAGCCATTTTAGGCTTTTCTGAGCTTCTATCCTCCGTGGAGTTTCTTCCTGGGCAGCTGATACTATACACTGGTTTTCCTCAGAGTTAATAGGAAAACTCTGTCAGTTGGAAATAGTACCCAAACACTTGGGGATTATAAATTGGAATGTTGGTTTTATTATTTGTTTCATGTATGTTGTTTTATTATTCTTAAATCATCTCCCTTCGGGTTTATGGGCGTCTCTCTGTGTTTGTGATGCTGATCAGAGAGGGAGGGTGCATTCAATTAGAGGGAGGAACTTTTCCTGGAAGAGGGTCAGGGTCAACATTTCCCTCTTACATGTGCAGGTGGCTCTATGCGTGGTCACAATGAAGAAAAGACTGGACGAGTCTCTTGCATTGACATGTACAGGGTCTAGCCACTATCCCAACAAGAGCATGCAATTATAGCTTGAATATATCTTAAAATGATAAGCTGCAGCCTTTTCAAAAATAGGAGGGGAAGAAAAAGCTTTTCCCTTACACGAAAAACCCCAGTTTCAATATCTAGGAGTTTTTGAAGCCTCTGGTTAAGATCCCAAGGAGGCGATCTGGCTAGCTATTGAAACTATGGTCCAGTTTATTGAGTTCCTTTAAGGGCTAAGGAGGAAAAAGTTTTTCCTTAAAGTAATTTGCATATTTTTAAAAAACACATAGATTCTGGTATCTATTTTTAATGAGTGAATAAGAGTTGGGAAAGCCCTTCTTGAATGTGTCAGTTTCTTTCTCTGTTAAAGAGAGGAAGCTGGACATGCGGGCAGAGTCTCTGATTGTAATGCAAATCAGTAGGATTGAATGACTGTTGAACGTCTGTCAATCACTCCATAACCTTCTAGTGAAGGTTGTCTGGGCCTTAGAAGATTGTGCACTTTTAATATTCAAAGGGAAGAAATCATTTAAACTTTTATAAATGGGAGCAAAAAGAACAGCAAAAAATGTATGTCACCACCACCGCCCCCATCAATCAGCAAATCATTCCTCTTTCATTGAAGTTAAATAAACGTTTCCTTTGAGTTTTCTAGGTGACTTCTCAAGGTAGTGTGCTTTGCGCTGATAGAGTGTGCTATGTTATGTTCAAGCCTGTTCCTTCTCCTCCAGGAATTCTTAACCTATACCCACTGACAGCCACGTCGGACTATACTATTTTCTGAAGGTATTGCTACAAATTTCTTCCTAAAGCTCAAAATGAATGCAAAGCTCCTATCTGTACCTTCCATCAAATTTGACTTTGCTAGCCAGGTGTGGTGGTGCAGGCCTATAATCACAGTACTTGGGAGGCTGAGACAGGAGGATCTCGGATTCTAGGCCAACCTCAGCAACTTAATGAGACCCGTGGGTTCATCCCCAGTACCATCACCACAACAATAAAACAAAGACAAAAACAAACTAAACAAAAAAACCCCAAACAAACAAAAAAACTTGACTTTACAAAGTTTGTACCTTCAAATTTGAGTTTATCTTCTGTACTTTTAAGTTTCACTTGGTTTTTATTTTGGTGGTAACTTTGAGAAAAATATTATCCCTCGCAAGAGTTTACATTAAGTCCACACACGTCACATTGTAACAGTTTACCAGGTGCTTTACTTACACTTAAACTCATTTAGTCTTCACATAAACCAACTGAAGTCTCAAATCATGTTTATGAAGTCAAGCATTGTTATAATTATCGACTCTTTCTAGCTTAGGAAACTGAGTGGTGGGAAAGTTCAGTAACTTGCTTGGCTTATTAGCATGAAAACCCAGGGCCTGAACTCAACTTCTGGGATCTTTTTGTATCATTAGCTCAGTTCAAACCAGCAAGCATGCTGTAACATGTCTGTTTTCGCAGTTTAAGATGTTTTAAGAAGGGGAAACCCCAAGAATGAATTTGTAAAGACAGAATTTTACTATTGTGACACTTTGGACAAAGAGACATTCTCTATTTCCTAAATTACTATATGGGTCACTCCTCATCCTTTGCTAAAGTTGGCCTTGTAAAAGAAATACAATCCATTTTTTTTTTTTTTTTTTTTTTTTTTTGCGGTACTGGCGATTGAACTCAGGGGCATTCTACCTCCGAGCTACACCCCCAGCCCTATTTTTTATTCTTTATTTTGAAACCGAGTCTCACTAAGTTGCGGAGTGCCTCACTAGGTAGCTGAGGCTGGCCGCGAACCCGGATCCTCCGGTCTCAGCCTCCCGAATGCTGGGATTACAAGCGTGCGCCACCACGCCCGGCTATATACAATCCATTTTTATAAAGGAAGTATTTCAAAATATTCTCTGTAGGAAGATTCCGTAGGTCACAGTCAATTCATTGTTATGCCCTAGCTTAAGAGCTAGCATTTCTCTCCTGGTTTCTGGGCTCATCCTATATGACCTTGCGCATGTAGCTACTTGTCTACATGGTTTCAATTCCTGATCTGTAGAATGGAGGAAATAACATTGGTTTATTCTGAGGATTAAATGAGATTCTCTCCATAGGAAAAAATAATATACCAATAGAAAGAATCTACACAATTTCTAGCACATAATAAATACCCAATAATTGTTTGTTATTATCAGCATATTTCATTCTCACAGGAAGCTTTTATGGTCAACCCCACTGTATATAGGAGGAAAGGAGTCTTTGAATGGCGAAGAAGGCTCTCTCACCTGTCGTTCTTTCAATTTAATAAGGTGTTTATATATGGCAGGTGAATGTAAACATAAAAAGGCACGTAGGTGTTCCGTGCCCAATCAAATTCCTTTCTTGTATTTTTGATGGCTTTAGTCAAGGATATTTCACACGAGTTTTGTTTTTGTTGTAGGGAACATCCTTTCTTTTCACGTGTTTCTTGAGCATCTGTTATGTTCCATGCAGTGTATTTGCACAATGGTGGAAAAACTAGACAAAGTCCTCCTCTGGCGGTTATCATTAAGTGAGAGATTTAGACAAATTGATCTTTAAAATACCATGTAGCTGAGCATGGTGCATACCTGTAAACCCAGTACTTGGGAGGCCGAGTCATGAGGATTGCAGCTTTGAGGCCAGCACCAGCAACTTTGCAAGACCCTCGACATCTTAGCAAGACTCTATTTTGAAATTTAAAAAAAAATGCAATAGGGCTGGGTGTGTGGCTCAGAGGTAAAGGTTCAATCCCCAGTACCAAAACCAAAGCAAAACAAAACACATGTAATCTTTTCTCTCATAGAGATTTATCCAAATTGGGAAAAGGATAATTTCCTTAAACGAATAGCTTTTTCCAAAATTTTGTTGTTGTTGTTGCTTTTGGAGAATTTGCCACATTTATTGCTCATGGATGTACATCAAATAACTCTTGGGAACAATGGGCTTGTTTTTCGCTTGGTCTGCCAGAGAATGTACTAAGCAGTCGGTGGGGTTGCTTGCTTTGAAGGTTCAGCGGGGTTGCAAGCGGACATTGCACTGTACTTCGAGTAGCACACGAAGGAGATGATGCCTTCGTAATGTACAAAGGGGAAGACAATTGGTCTGGACTTTAAGTGGATTATACTACAGGTAGGAAATGGGAATGCTGTCTGCCTGGAAGACATGTTAAATTATAAATGGTACTAGCTGCTATTTCTTGGATGGAGGAAGTAAAAAAAAAAAACAACAAACAAAAACCAAAACCCTTGGATCCATAAATTCTCATTTGTCTGGTATACATGGTCTATTCAACCCTACATCCCCAGAGGATATAAAACATAATAGAAGGTTTGAAAAATAATAAACTCTTCAATCAGCTCTAATCAGGCTTTTTTGGGGGGGTGGGGAGGGGTCATGTTTGTTTTGCAGATTTGCTGGTAAATCGTGTAGGAGCTCCATCAAAACAGAATGGAGTGCAGAATGAGTTTAAATATTTGCTCATCATTCCTCCTGTCAGTGCAGATCTCTGCCTGTGTTTCTCTTTGCTCACTGGACTCTCTCTTAGGTCTACGCATTGCCCCCTCTGCTTCCTCACTCCCGGGACACTGGCACTCTCTCTTAGCTATCTCTCCTGCCCTTGGCCTTGAAAGGGAATCCTCTGTGTCTGGTAGAAACCCTGCTGTCGCTGCCACTGTCTCTGTTATGGGCGGGATTCACCTGCAGAATTTTGCCTGCCTTCCAGTTCCAGCTCACAGCTTTGGGCCCAGAGCTGCCATCATCCACCTGAAGAAACCCAGCGGCTGCTGTACTGGGATCAGGGCTGAGCCAACCACAGTTCTCAGGCTGCTGCTACAGGCTTTACCAGCCTGTCCAGACCTCCCTGCTACGGTCTGAATGTCTGTGTGTCTCCCAAATTCATATGGTTCAGATCCTAACCCCCGAGGTGATGGTCTTGAGGCAGGAGTTTAAGGGGGTGAGTTGGTCCTGGAGGTGCAGCCCCCACGAATGGGATGAGTGCCCTTACAAAAGAGGTCTGAAGCGGGGCGTGCTGGTGCATGTCTGGAATCCCAGTAGCTGGGAGGCTGAGACAGGAAGGTTCAGCAATTGAGTAAGCCCCTCTCCAGTGGGTCCCTGTTTCAAAACAAAGAATAAAAAGGGCCAGGTGTGTAGTTGGGAGGTAGAGCACCCTTGTGTTGAATCTCCAGTAGCCACCCCTACCAACACACACACAATCTGAGAGGGAGCCCTGGCTGCTTCAGCCATGTGATACGGTGAGAGGTTAGCTTTCCATAAACCAGGAAGCAAGCTCTCACCAGACATCAAGCCTGCTGGATCTGAACTTCCAGCCTCCAGAACTGTGAGGGAGAGGTTTCTGTTGGTTATGAGCCACCCAGTTTATGGTATTCTGTTATAACGACCCACATGGACTAAGATACTCCCCTCTCCACCTTTCTGGAGCTTGTCTTTGTGCCTCTAGTCCTGGCTTCGTTTAGGTCCCATCTGTTTAGAGTTCCAGTACTGCGAAGGCCTCAGCGTGTGCCTTGTGGCCTGGCAGAAGGCATTGGGCCTCAGGGATACAGCAGGCCAGGCAAATTTCCTTGAGGCGAACTTTAGCAAGGCCCGTCTTAGACGGATGTGCTGTTTGGGTTTGGCACTGTATGATGTCACTAAGCAGAGATGGGAAAAGGTGGCACTTAGTAGCCACTGTCTTCCCTAAGGACACAGGCAGTCTGTCCCTGCTACAGGTCACCCGTTTAAAGCTCTTGGGTTTGCAGCCTTTTCTCCCTCCTGTAGACACCGGAGGCAGGACAAAGGCATCGCTGCTGTCTTTCTTACCTGAGTTGGGGATGCTGGATTTTCTTTAAAGGCAGCATCTTGTCCTGTCATTCCTCAGAGAAGTGGGTGGACCTCAGCCATTTGTCCCGACTTGTTAAGATTCACCCTGTGAAGCAGTATGTCTGAATGAAACTCCTGTCCTCTTCCTGGCCCTCAGGAAGGCCTGTCCTTTGAGTCAAAGATCTCCACAGCTCCCCCTCCTTCTAGACTTCTGCCACAGCGAGCTCTCTGCCCAGCCTCCTCTGGCCTCGATGTGTACCTCACTGCTGGCTCATTCTCCAGTTTCCAGCCTGCCAAATCAACTTGGAAGACTTCACTGGGTACTTTATTTGTGTGTGTGTGTGGTTTTTTTTTTTTTTTTTTTTTTGCATAGTGCTCTACAATGATTCAATTCTTCCCTTCACTGGGTAAGGCAGCAGTGTATCCATGACAATAAGGATTATGTCTGACTTGCCAATTAAGTGAAATAATATACACACAGCCTGAAACCCGAAGCTTGGTGGTGCACATGGTAGGGATGAAATAAACGTTAGCTTTCTTGGTTCTGTGTGTGTATGTGTGTTCTTTTTCTGGCAGAAAGTAATACATGGGTCAGGCTCTTTTGCTTGCTAGGCAACATCACAGTGCTGTGGCTATGGCAGCAGACCTTGAGCCTTCACAGCTTGGCTTCAGATTCATCCTCTAGGTGATTGCAGGTAACATAGGCAATTTACTTAACCTCCGTGCCTCAGTTTCCTGATCTGCCTAGTTAGCATGTAGAATCGTTCCTATTCATAAGATTGTTGTGAACGTTGGTCAGTACGTTAAGTGCTCAGAAGACCTTGTGCCCGGTACACAGTGCTAAGTGTTCAGTACTTGTATTTAAGTTTACAAGAAATACCCCATTAGATGTGTGATAAAAGTGGGGCTGCAGAGGTCTCAGCTGCATGAAGCATTGCGTTTTCATTGCTGCGAAGCATTCAATAAGATAAGCTCCTTCTTTCTTTGTTCAGATTGGAGCCTGGGGGAATCCAAGATGAGGGTAAAATATCCCCGCAAGGTTGCTAGGGACTGGAGTTTCTGACTCAGCTCAGTGACACATTTCTCAAATCCACCATGAGAATCACTTGGGGCACTTCTTAGGCACGCAGACTCTAGGGCCTTGCCTTCACCTGAATCAGAATCCTGAGGGAGGGGCCTCAGAATCTGATGTATGACAACCCAGCCAAATAATACCAGCTGGAGGCACTAAACTCCAAGTCACCTGGGATGCTCGGAGGGACCCTCATGCCCGAGTCTTAACGCTGACTATTGTGGTTTGCTGGTTTTGGCATACAGGTGTAAGGACTTTATTTTCTTCCATCAAATTTTCTCAGATATTTCTAATGTGAGCCAACATTGAAAACACTAAAATAGAGAATCAGACTTAAATCAGTATTCTTCAGAATCAGTTAGGGTACGTGTTAAAAATGAGGATGTATAAGCCCCCTCCCCTGCCTGCTGACTGGGACTGTCTGGTTGGAAGGTAGAGTGATGATGGAGTTAGTGAGGCCCCTGAATTTGCATTCGAAAAAGAATTCACATTCAAAACAGAATTTGCATTCAAAACATGCAAGACTTTGAAAACCGCCTGTTAAATGTTGTTTGCCCTTAGTAGTCTGAAACTGGCTGAATAAATGACACTGAATCATTATTTCCTTTTCTTAGAAACCAGTGTTAGAAGTCTGTTTATTCACGTACTGTAGGTAAATTTATCGCTCGTTCTCCTTTGATTTGTACAGGGTTTCTGAATAGTTGTCTCATTTTTAATGTGCTTTGATTTGCCCTAGAAGAAATTTATGGGAGTCCTTTTCAAGTTTTTACACAGCCACATGAATGCAACAGTTCAGATGGTGAAATCAGGCAGACATGCCAAGGAACGCCGTGGACTGGTTGAGCAGGTTGTGGCTGGGTGTGGGGTGGCCGTGCTCTCAGGGCTGGTAATCCGAGGGTCTGCAGCCACTGAGCGCTGGTTGTGGGTTTGCCTGCGTTATGGAGATGGGTGGATCAAGCAGCCTAAGCCTGATGGCATTCAGCAGTTCTGTGGTCAAAGCAGTTTCCTGTGATTAAAGTTTGCTTACTAATAAACTCTGGTACTTGGGTTTCCTCCACAGTTTGTCTGAACTTTTACTATTTAGAGTGTGGTCCATGCACCAGCCGCGCTGTTATCACCTGGGGTCTGTTTAGAGTTGCTCATTCTCAGGCCCCACCCTACCAAGCGCAGGATATTGGGTTCCCCTGACAAAGTGGCACCCTTCTTTTCTACACCATACTCACCAATTTCTATCAGTATGCGTCACCAGCCATGAGTTTGATTAATTTCAAGATACCAAAGAGGTAATTGCTGAGGCTGCGAAGCTGAGATCTAACTCTGGGCAGAGGTGAATTTGTCAAAAGAACTTCTCTAAACTGGTGGCCTGTTCGCCTTCCTCCTGTGATCTCCTCTTTCCTCCCTTCTCCTCTTGTCTGGTGCCATCCAGCCTCCTTCTTCCCCTCCTCTCTTCCCCCTCTCCCCTCTTCTCTCTCTCCCCTCCCCCCCCCCTTTCCTCCTTACTTCTTCTCTTCCATCGTTGTTTGGTACTAGGGATTGAGCCCAGGGGCATTCTACCTCTGAGCAATACCCCCAGCTCTCCCCAGCTCTATTTTATTTTGCAGTATCAGGGATTGAACTCAGGGGCATTCTACCTCCGAGCTACACCCCCAGTCCTATTTCTTATTCTTTATTTTGAAACAGAGTCTCACTAAATTGTGGAGGGCCTCACTAAGTTGCTGAGGCTGGCTGTGAACCCAGATCCTCCTGGTCTCAGCCTCCAAGTACTGGGATTACAAGCATGTGCCACCACGCCTGGCTTCTATTTTATTTTGAAACAGGGTCTTGCTAAGTTGCTGAGGCTGGCCTTGAGTCTCCCAAGTACTAGGATTATATGTGTGTGCTACCATGCCTAGGGCCTTTCTCTTCTCGGACCCTGTAACGGTCGCCCTGAGAACCCACCATAGGTTGCTACAGATACCCCAGTGGGGCTTATTTCTGTCCTGGCGTGTGGGCTGTGCTAAACTCTCCTTTCCAGCTGTGTGAGTGGGTTTCTTCAAGCTGCTTTGCAGGCAACTTGGACATCAGCATCTTCTGGGAGTCTTTGCAGATGGCGGGGAAAAGAGCCTTTTTGAAATTCTGCAGGGTACATCTGACTATAAATTGTTATTAGCATTTTTTTTTTTTCATTTTAAAGACTACATATTTCTAGCAGCCTTAAGGTTCCCAGCAAAATCGAGAGGGAGGCACAGAGATGTTGCAAATATCCCCTACCACTTTGTATCCGTAACCTCCTATATCATCAACACCCCTCACCAGATGGTATATTTATCATTTTTTAATTAACTAAAGTCCATCCTTTATTCAGACCTCCTTGGTTTTTACCTAATATCCTTGTTCTATTCCAGGATCCCATCCAGGACAACACATCACATTTAGTCATCTTCTCTCCTTGGGTGTGTCTTGGCTAAGTTTCTCAGGCTTCCCTTGTTTTTGATGACCTTGGCAGTTTTGAAGAGTATTTTTAGACTGTCCCTCGGTGGGGAGCTGGGTCTGTCTGGTGTTTTCCTCATGATTAGACTGGGGTCTCAGCTTCACAGGAGGAAGTACAGGAAGTGGAGTGCCATTCTGGTGGCATTGTGGCCCGGGTATAGACTGCCAGCATGACTCAGCACGGTTGATAGTAATTAGCCTTTAAGCACCTGGCTGAGGTAGTGTTACTTGGGGTTTTCCACAATAAAGCTACTCTTTTCCAAGCCATTTTCCCTACAGTACGTGTTAGAAGGAAGTCATCGTGTGTCATGCACACTTGAGGAGTGGGGTGTTATGCTCCACTTCCTTGAGAGTTGACTATGTCATAGGTTATTGGATTATTGGGATTTTTTTTTTTTTTGCACAGTTTGGTTGGTCTATATTCATTCTCTCTCTCCCCCCCCCGCCCTCCCCCCCCACTTGGTGTTCTACCTCTGAGCTATACCCCTGGCCCTATTTTATTATTTATTTTGAAACAGGGTCTTGCTAGGTTGTGCAGAGTCTTGCTAAAGTGCTGAGGTTGGCCTTGAACCTGCTATCTTCCTATCTCAGCCTCCCAAGAACTAGGATTACAGGCATGCACCAATATGCCTGGCTGGTCTGTTCACCATGTATTTTTTTAGTCATTTATTTATCAGTACAGGTGAATGGATATTTGTGTGTGTGTGTGTGTGTGTGTGTGTGCGCGCGCGCGTGTCCATTAGAAACATGGGACTTGCCGGGCGTGGTGGCGCACGCTTGTAATCCCAGCATTCGGGAGGCTGCGACCGGAGGATCCGGGTTCGCGGCCAGCCTCAGCTACCTAGTGAGGCACTCCGCAACTTAGTGAGACTCGGTTTCAAAATAAAGAATAAAAAATAGGGCTGGAGGTATAGCTCGGAGGTAGAATGCCCCTGAGTTCAATCCCCAGTACCGCAAAAAAAAAAAAAAAAAAAAAAAAAAAGAAACATGGGACTTTTGCTTTTGACTGGATCCAGGTCTACCTGCAGAAAAAGGCAGCTAAGTGCTTAACTGGTATGATTTCAGGGGCACTTATCCTCAATCCTAAAATTGGTGCTGTTTGGAATAGCTGCTCTTCTATTAGTGTGCTAGAACTGCCATAACACAATACCACAGACTGAATGGCTTACACAACAGAAATTTACTTTCTCAATTCTAGTGGCTACAAGTCCAAGATCAAAGTGTCAAGAGGGCTGGTTCCTTCTGAGGCCTCTCTCCTGGGCTCATAGATGACAGTCTTCTCCCTGAGCCCTCACATGGTGTTCCCTGTGTGTGTGTGTCTGTCTGTCTGACTGTGTCCTAATCTCCTTATAAGGACAATAGTCATATTGGATTGGGGCCCACCCTAGTGACCTCATTTCAATCTCTTGAAGACTGTTTCTTCAAATAGCCGTATTCTGACATGTGAGTTTTGGAGGAACACCATTCAGCTCATAGTACTCTTTAAGGTATCCTGAGTACCTATACATTTTTGCTACACAAGGGCAAGTTAACTGAAAGGGGCAATCATTGGTTGTAGTCCTGACCTTATTAGCAGTACCATCATTGCCCTGAGGCAACAGTGTGCCTCCTCCAGGGAAGAGTAAGCTCCAGGCAGTGGAGCTGAGGGTTTGGAAACCAACTGCCTTGAAATGGGGATGCCACCATGACACCTCTGGGGTTCCCCATGGTGTGGAGGAAGTAAGGGGAGCTGCAGGGCAGGCCGTATAGGTGAGGTGGTGGGGCATTGAGCCGGATGTTTGCAGTAACACACTTGGTGTGAGATGGCTCTGCCCGTTGTTGAATAGTATCTCCCTGTAGCTGCTCAGTCACACACAATCCATCAGAATGACCTCTGGGTCAACTGTATGTAAGAAAATTGGGTGATTTATATTGCGAAGGTGATTGTGTCTTTGTATATCTGCCACACAGCCTGGCGTAGAAGAATCGCTGTCTTCATTCTTAGCTTAGGGTTATTTTAAAAAGACCTCCTGGCTTGGTGTGTACCTTGCCCAGAACAAATGTTGTGCAGTGAACAATCCCTTGATCCTAATCCCAATATTTGAAGGTAAGTGAGTTCATTGCAACTTATGGACAACAAACCTTGCTGGTGAGTGGTTCAGTGTCTTCAGCTTATTCAACTGTGGCAGAAAGTAATGGTGTGTTTCGTGACATCCAAGTGTCCCCTGAGGCCAGTAACAATTTAGGAAAACCAATCTGAATGTAGGATAGTGACTACTAGATGTTTCAGTCCGTGGTCTCACAGTGGTGATCTGAGTACCTGACATGGAGCATTTAGAGGACGGAGGATTTTGCTCACAGATCAGGAATGGATCAGAGGTCACAGTTGATTTGGGGGCTGCCTGCTGCTGCAGCTCTAATTTCTCAGGGTCTCCTGGCAGGGAGCAGAGGGAAAGGAGAGAGGAGGGGGCCCACAGTCAAATATAGTCTTCAAGGCCACACCCTGGATAGCCCATTTCCTCTAGCTGTGCTCCTCTGAACTTTCAATGTGAGCTTTTGGGGAACATTTTAAATCCAAACTATAACACTAGAGTTTTGGAAAGGTGGGGGGAGTGGGGAGAGTGGCTAAGGGGAAGTTTTATAGTGGGTACAAAAATACAGGTAGATAGATGAAATAAATTCTCTTGTTCTATAGTACAGAGGGATAACTACAGCTCACGACAACCTATTATATATTTTATGAAGATGAGGAAGAGAGAAGCTCATGGGCTCCAAACATTCTAAAGGCATGATGGGAGGGAAATGCTAATTTCATTGATTTTTAGCTGTGCACATTCTATGCATTTACTGAACTATCACACTGAACCCCATGAATAAATACAATTAATACATGATCCTAAAATATATTTTGTAAATGAGGTTGAGATGGGCATGGTGGTGCACACTTGTAATCCCAGTATGTGGGAGGCTGAGACAGGAGGATGGTAGGTTCAAGGCCAGCCTCAGCAATTTAGTGAGGCCCTCTGCAATTTAGTGAGACCTTGTTTCAAACTAAAAAATAATATAGGGCTCAGGGTGTAGCTCAGAGGTAGAATGCTTCTGGGTTAAAAAAAAAAAAAAAGAGGTTGGCTCCAGCATAGGAGAGCACGTTTGATTGGAGAGAGTCTGAGCTATGTTGAAAATTTGTCCATCTGTAGTGGAGGCTGCTGGTTGCATCCTGAATTCCACTTTCAACTTCTCCTTTGGCAACAAAACTTTAGCCCCATGAAAGTCTTTGCTTCGCAGTCTTGTTTGTATCAAGATGTGGTTACTAATTAAGTTCTAGCTGATAAAATATAAGCAGAAGTGTTATGGGAAATTCCAGTAAGAGTACTGAAGTGGATCCTTCTAGAAGAGGCACATATCCTCTTGTTCATTTCCTCTTTCCTCTTTCTTCTGCTTTGGATGTGACGGTTGGAGTTTCCACCAGCTTGGACCATGACATAATCTTGCAAACAGAGGCCTGATTGGAGGATTACAGAGTAGGAAGACAGAATGAGCTCAGGTTCTGAATGATTCAGAGCTGTAATACATGCATGATCATGTACAAACCTAAAAAAATTAAAAAATTTTAACTTTTTTGTGGTACTAGGGATTGAACCCAGGGCACTCTACCTCCGAGCTATACCCCTAGCCCTATTTTTTGTTTTGAAATAGAGTCTCACTAACTTGTGAAGTGCCTTACTAAGTAGCTGAGGCTGGCCTCGAACCCACAATCCTCTGGTGTCAGCCTCGCAAGTACTGGGATTACAAGTGTGCGCCACCATATCCAGATAAAATTAAATTTTTTTATATGAAGCCATGCTAATTTTTATTTGGTGAACCTTGGGTGCATATTAAAATCATCTGGAATCTTTTTTAAAATATTGGGCCCCATCTCTAGAGATTCTGATTTCATTGGTTCAGCCTAGGAATGAGGCACGTGTCATTCTGAAAATATAAACCAGCTGGGCATGGTGGCGCATGCTTGTAATCCCAGTACTTGGGAGGCTGAGATTGGAGGATCCCAGGTTCACAGCCAGCCTCAGCTACTTAGTGAGGCCCTCTGCAACTTAGTGAAACCCTTTTTCAAAATAAAGAATAAAAAATAGGACTGGGGGTGTAGCTCAGAGGTAGAATGCCCGTGGGTTCAAGCCCTAGTACTGAAAAAAAAAAAAAAAAAGAAAATATAAACCAAATGATTCTAACATGTGGCTAAGGTTGAGAACCACTGTCCTAAACTACTTTGCCTCCGTCAGGTAACTCTTCTGTTGGAAGAATTGCAGTTTCTGATACTGCTGACATTTTACATCTGTACTTCTGTTAAGGAAGGGGAGCAGTACTAGGGATCATCTAACAGGGCACTAATCTGAAACAATATGTGTGTTCTAGCTATTGAAAACAATTTTGGAAATTTGAATGATAAGGTGAATATCAGCAGATTCTGAGGCCAGGAAGCATCAAAATAATCACATGCAATCAAATTGATTACATGCTCCTGGGTGTGATGAAAACACACCCTGTTGCTTTACTTCTAAGGAAATAAGTGAAGCTTGGTCTCCCCATTTCCCTCCACTAAGTTCAGTGGCACCTCTGGAGATTGCAAAGAACTTGGCAGCAGAGGGCTAGGGCAGTAAATACATTTACCTTTAAAGCTGAGCTGTAGCTGAGCTCCAGAGAGGGGGAAACAAGGACAACTTCAGATTTTTTATTTTTCATGAATAGAGTTAGTGCTCAGGTATGTGAGGAGAATTGAAGGAAAATAAAAACCCAACACTGCTTCTCAGGTGGTTAATTAGATCAAGTGAACAGTGATTTTCCTCCTCCCTATAGGGTTCTCTTAAGTCCAGTTATTTTTCAAAGTTTGAATGCCAACCTCGAATTTTGTTTTATTTATTTATTTATTTATTTATTTATTTATTTATTTATTTATTTATTTTTGGCGGTACTGGGGATTAAACTCAGGGGCATTCTACCTCCAAGCTACACCCGATTGTGATTTATACATCAGTGTCCAATACTCATGACTCTGTATTCGCCAATAGCAAGGTCAATTCTTGTCGTATGGCAGGATGAATTTGAGATAGGAATATGATGTGAACATTTCCCTTTCTAGCTGGGCGTGGTGGTGCATGCCTGTAATCCCAATACTTGGGAGGCTGAGACTGGAGGATCACAGATTCAAGGATAGTCTCAGCAAGTTAATGAGGCTCCCATCCATTTAGTGAGAACCTAGTTCCAAATAAAAAATAAAACAGGACTGGGGGTGTAGCCTGGAGATAGAATGCCCCTGGGTTCAATCCCCAGTACCACAAAACAAACAAAAACAAAACAACTCCCTTTTCTCCAGTTTCTTCTGGGTTATTTGCTACTTCCATAGCAAAACCATGAATGGGGAGAAGTAAATAACCCAGGAGCATGTAATCAATTTGATTGTGAATTCCAAAGAAAGTTAACATATTGTGTCTCATTCTTTTAGCAGCAATTTCCACCTAAGCAGATGAGTGTTTAATAATAATGAGTATTAATTGATACAGCTATATTATTACATTAGAAATAATCAATATGGCCAGATGTGGTGGTGCATGCTTATCATCTCAGTATTTGGGAAGCTAAGACAGGAGGATCGAAGGTTTGAGGACAGCCTCAGCTACTTAGTGAGGCCTTCTGCAATTTAGTGAGACCCTGTTTCCAAATATAGAATAAAAATAGGGCTAGGGGTGTAGCTTGGAGGTAGAATATCCCTGGGTTCAACCTCTAGTCCAGTAATAATAATAATAATAATAATAATTTAGAAATGTGCTTTAGAAATACCCATATGTTAAAAATAATGAACAACCATGGACAGCAAGTAACAGAATCTTGGGAAGAACTGGCTTGTGCAAAAAGGAAAACTTGTGAGCCCACATAATCAGAAGCACAGGTATGCCACGTTTCAGGAGTGATTAATTTAGGAATCCAACAGCATGGTTCAGGACCCATTATTTCCATCTTCCGCTCTGTTATTCTCAGCACGGCAGCCTGTAACTTGGGGTTGCCTGGCAGGGTGGCTGCAGGAGCTCCAAGCATCCTATCTTTAGTTAGCAGTGGCCAGAGGCAGAAACATGGAAGTGGTCCCGTGCCTTTTTCTTTCTGCCTTGTTAAGAACAAGGCTTTTCCCATAACTCCTCCAGCTGGCTTTCCCATCGAAGTTCACCGCTCAGAATTATGTCACCAGCCTTTTTCTAAATGATGTACTGGCAGGGGACTGCAAACACTGTCATGAATGTATGCAATTAAAACTCCCCCCCCTTTTTTTCCTTCTCACAGCAAAGAGGGGTCAGCCTCACTGAACCCCATTACTAGGCTGCCTGTAACAGTCTTCTGTTGGCCAGTGGTCACTATCACTGGCAAAGAATATTCATGGGAAGCTGGGAACGGTGGTACACACCTATAATTCCACCTAGGGGAAGGCAGAGGCAGGAGGATCTCAAGTTCGGGGCCAGTCTGAGCAACTTAGCAAGACCTTGTCTCAAAAATTTTATTTTATTTTTATCGGTGCATTGTAATCATACATCTTTGTGAGGTACAAGCAGGTAGAGGCATACATGCACACATCTCTCATTTAACCCTTCCCCAATTCCCGTCCCCCTCCCTCCCCCTCCCTCTTTCTCAAGTTCAGTTTAGTGATCGACTTGATATGTTTGAAAGTACATCATGTGCATTAGGGAGTCCCCCCCCCCAATAACCTTCAGTTAAGTCAACTTCTTTGCTCATCTAAGGTTTTTCCTTCTTTATCTAGAGTCCCTCTTATGTCCCACTTTCTCCCTAGCTTCCACTTATTAGGGAGAATGGAGAACATACATTGTTTTTTTTCTGTGTGTATGTGTGTGTGTGTGTGTGTGTGTGTGTGGTACTGGGGATTGAACTCAGGGGCATTCTACCTCCGAGCTATACCCTCAGTCCTATTTTTAATTTTTATTTTTTATTTTGAAACAGGGTCCCTAAGTTGCGGAGGGCCTCACTAGGTAGCTGAGGCTAGCCCGGATCCTCGGTCTCAGCCTCCCGAATGCTGGGATTACAAGCATGCGCCACCATGCCCAGCTCCATTTTTTTTTTTTTTTTTTTTTTTTACTTTGTGACTGACTAATCTCACTTAGCATAATGTTTTCTAGTTCCATCCATTTCCCTGCAAATGATATGATTTTATTTTTCTTTATGGCTGAGTAAAATTCCATTGTGTACATATCCCACAGTTTTGTAATCCATTCATCTGTTGATGGACATCTTGGCTGGTTCCACAGTTTGGCAGTTGTGAACTGTGCGGCTATAAACATAGAGACACATGCATCGGTCGGATAATTTGATTTCCATTCTTTTTTTTTTTTTTTCGGTACTGGGGATTGAACTCGGGCATTCTACCTCCGAGCTATACCCCCAGCCCTATTTTTTATTCTTTATTTTGAAACCGAGTCTCACTAAGTTGCGGAGTGTCTCACTAGGCAGCTGAGTCTGGCCGCGAACCCGGATCCTCCGGTCTCAGCCTCCCGAATGCTGGGATTACAAGTGTGCACCACCACGCCCGGCTCCCAGCCCTATTTTTTATTCTTTATTTTGAAACCGGGTCTCGCTAAGTTGTGGAGTGCCTCACTAGGTAGCTGAGGCTGGCCTCGAACCTGGATCCTCCGGTCTCAGCCTCTCAAATGCTGGGATTACAAACGTGCACCACCACGCCCGGCTTGGTTCTTTTGGGTAGATACCCAGAAGTGCTATTGCTGAATCACATGGTAGGTTCATTCCCATTTGTCTGAGGATCCTCCATACTGTTTTCCAAAGTGGTTGCACTAATCTGCAATCCCACCAACAATGTATTAGGGTTCCCACTTCTCCACACCCTCACCAGCATTTGTTGTTGTTTGTGCTTTTGATGATTGCCATTCTAATTGGAGTTAGGTAAAATCTCAGGGTAGTTTTGATTTGCATCTCTGATTGCTAATGATGTTGAACATTTCCTCATACATTTATTGGCCATTTGTATTTCTTCTTTTGTGAAGTGTCTATTTAGATCACTAGCCCATTTTTTGATTGGGTTATTTGTTTTCTTAGCTGTGTTTAAAAAAAAAAAAAAAAAAAGACCAAAAAGGTTGGCTATGTATGTAGCTTGGTAGTAAAGAGCTTGCCTAGCATGCAAGGCCCTGGGTTTAATCCCCAGTACAAGAAAAGAAGACTGCTCATGGGAATAATAAGACTTTGCCTGATTAAGCACAGTTTATATTATGTAATCATTAAGAATGTTATATGCATGCTTAGAGTAGCTTATAATTTGTATGCATGATAGTACATACTATCTACCATCATGCATGCATAGTACTAGCACACATATAAATGGAGTATGGCGGATGAAATGACATGGAGCCAGAGAGTGGGCTGTGGTAGGGGCATGCAATGAGGAACCTGCAGAACATGGAAAGTGGCCCAGGCTCCGGTGTCTTATGATGCATGCCCAGCAGTGTGGAGATTCAGCCTTTGCTTCAGCACCATCCACAAATCATTCAAATGAACTGTGTATGTCTGTGGGTACAGAGAAAGAATAAAGGGAAGACTCATTTCGGTCATATTTTATGTTAATGACTATTTCTAGAAGGTTTTAAATGTCACTTCTGAAAAGCCCTAAATTTTGTACATTTTCATATATATATGTATGTGTGTGTGTGTGTGTGTGTGTGTGTGTATATATATGTATATGTATATATATATATATTTTTTTTTTTTTGCAGTATTAGGGAATTGAACTCAGGAGCATTCTATCTTCAAGCTACACCCCCAGTCCTATTTTTTATTCTTTATTTTGAAACAGGGTCTCACTAAATTGCCGAAAGCCTCACTAAGTAGCTGAGGCTAGCCGCGAACCCAGATCCTCTGGTCTCAGCCTCTCAGGTGCTGGGATTACAAGTGTGCACCACCACGGCTTCATTTTCTCCTATTGAGATTGATAGTTTGTAACAAAATTTGCATTGACTATCATTAATAAATTTATGTTTGCAAAAAAAAGAATCTCTTTTTGGCTTATTTTTGCGTTGAACTGTATCAACTTAGTTCTTCACTTTTATCTATAATGTTCTGGCTCCTCACTGCTTTCAGTAGTCATTAGGCCTCCAAGGCCTTCAAGTTAGGTGCATCTCTAGAGTGGATTCTTTAATGAAAGTGCTCAGTCATTCTCATGAAATGCTTGTGCATCAGATGTAATTCATTCTTCCAGTCTGTCGAGCTAGCAAAACAGGCAAAACTTGAAATTATTAGGGGATGAATAAAATATTTTCTTGCTGCTGCAGATTCAAATATTTTTTAAAAGTATTTATTTCCATATCCCTGGGCATCAGTCCATTTCTTCATCCTTCCTTCCTTCCTTCCTTCCTTCCTTCCTTCCTTCCTTCCTTCCTTCCTTCCTTTTTTTTGGTACTGGGTATTGAACCCATTGGTATTCTACCTCTGAGCTACACCCCCAGCCCAATTTTGTTTTTATTTTCAAACAGGGTCTTGCTAGGTTGATGATAGTCATACTACTTGCTGAGACTGTCCTTGAACCTGCGATCCTCCTGTCTCAGCCTTCCAAGTACTGGGATTACAGGCGTGCACCATCATGCCAGTTAACTCTTTCGTTTTCTTACATTTTGTCCCTTTGACTTTCTGAATCTCCTTTTGTTGAAGTCAGCATTGACCTCTGACCTCACCAGAGCAGTGTCCCTTTTGATCTCTACCTTGCTTGAACTCACACCACCACTGGACTCTGGAGTCTGCTTCTCGGAGCTTTTCTGCCCTGGGCTTTCATGCATTCTGTTCACTAATTCCCTTGATTTTCTTCCTACTGCTCTGACCTTTCCTGTTTTTACTCCTTCTTTGTTATTTAAATGTGAAATAATTGAATCCGGGCACTAACCTTTTCGGTGGATAAATCCTTTGATGGGTTAATCATTTGAATGGACTTACCAGGTGGTAACCACGGGCAGATGGGGCAGGACTGGAGGATATAGGTCACTGAGGGCCTGACTTTGGGGACTATGTCTGTCCCTGGCTGCTTCCAGTCTCTCTGTTTCTGGTTGCCCTGAGCAGCTGACCTCTGCCACGCCATGTCACCATGATGTTTCTGCCGTGGAGTTGGCCCACCATGGAAAGAAGCTCTGAAACCACGAACCAAGTCAACATTTCCTCCTTTAAGTTGTTCTTGTCAGGTATGTTAGTCGCAGTGTCACAAAAGTTGACTAACATACATGGCTTCTATCCAATAACCATAAATAAATGAACTACTCCTAAATTGGCATTTTCACAGACCTCTTGTCACAGAGCCTAATAGATATTTTCACTGTATATTTCACCTTTATTAACATGCTTAAGTCTGGACTTACGTTTTTCTCCACAATTGTCCATCAAATTGCTTTTATAAGAAACATGGAAGCCAATCTTAAATTATTGAACTCCCAAATCTCCAACATCCTATTTCCCTAGTCCTAGCAATTGGAGTGATATATGAAGCTGTTTGCTTCTCTTCAACCCTTCTGCCACCACCAGCAGCATCTCTAAACCTGTACTGCAACAGTCTCTTACGTAAAGGCACCGGCATTAAATTTTGCTCACTTTCAGCCTATTTCTACACTGCACCCAAGGTGATTATTTCAAGAATACAGATCTGGCAATGCCAAGTTGCTTAAAAAGGCTTGCTATGGCCTTTTAGTATAACTTTTAAGCTTAGATTCCTTCTCTATCATCTAGCTGACTCCTTTATCTAATCTTGAAATTATTTTTCATCCTTTTTACAATCCAGCCCTCCTGAGTTATTTTCCTCACATGTGCCATGCTTTCTGCCCTCTGCCCTTTAAACAGCTTTCTCTGCCTTGAAGCTCCCCTTTTCTTGTTTATTTTCTGATTCTTAGTTGTCCGGCTCTCTCCTTAGATTTCAGTTCCACAGGGAGGTCTTTCCTACCCTTGTGAAAGACTAGTCATTCTCATTTCTCGGTTCCTTATTAGAATCAACTGGGGAAGTTTTTTTTTTTTTTTTTTTTTTTTTTTTTTTTTTTTTTTTTTTTTTTTTTTTTTTTTTTTTTTTTTTTTTTTTTTTTTTTTTTTTTTTTTTTTTTTTTTTTTTTTTTTTTTTTTTTTTTTTTTTT
>PVLC010000346.1:68324-104603 GCA_004027655.1 Graphiurus murinus | reverse complement strand
GCTAAGTTGTGGAGTGCCTCACTAGGTAGCTAAGGGTGGCCTCCCGTCTCAGCCTCCCAAATGCTGGGATTACAAGCATGCGCCACCACGCCCAGCTACTGGGCAAGTTTTAAAAGAAGCCAGTGATCTAATTTAACTGCTCTCGGAGGAGTTGTATATCAGCATCACCTGTTAAGACTTGTCGCCAAGAAATGCTCACAAAGAGCTGGGCCTGGGAGTGCACCCCTGTAACCCCAGGATGGTCTGCGGGCCGCACTTTCATTATTATTGCTTTCAAAAAAATTATCTTTCCAAGTTGGGCGTGGTGGCACATGCTTGTAATCCCAGTACTTGGGAGGCTGAGACAGGAGAATTACAGGTTTGAGGACAGCCTCAGCAAGTAGTGAGACTCATCAACCTCCTGAGACCCTGTTTAAAAAATAAAATAGGGCCGGGGGGTATAGCTCTGAGGTAGAATGCCCCTGGGATCAATCCCTAGTAACAACCTCTCCCCCCAAAAATCTTTCCTGTTAGAAATTAGCACCCTGATTTTCCAGTTTACCTTCATATTTCTAGGGTCTAGTACTGTGCCTGGAATATAACAAGAGTTTATTTAGTATTTGCTGAATAAATGAATAAAAGACTAAGTTTGGGTAAGAAAGTAATATATTAATTAGTTAGTGGGTTTTGTTTTTTTTTGTCACTGTGAACAAAATTCCTGATAATAAGCTCCAAGGCAGAAACATCGTAGGGCATGGCAGAAGACAGATGTTCAACTCGTGGAAGCTAGAAGCAGAGAGGAAGTGTCCAGGGACAGATATGATTCTCGGGCCGTGCCCCCAGGAACTCACCTCTGAACCTCCCTGCATTGACGACCATGCTTTCAACATGGGAGCATTGCAAACCCACACCATAACAGGTAGCATCTAGATTACCCATGAATTAGTTAAGACAGTAATAATACAGGAGTAAGGGGAGGATTTGTCCTGTGGATCTATGTGCAACTTGTTTGATTCAGGCTTATTATTCACTTGAAGCCTTCCTGAGGGCATTGTGTGTGACTCAGGATGCCTTTTAAATACTAATTCTCCTTCTCCATCTCTATCATCTCAACATACATGGAGAACAACATGTGAATATATTTTGACTGGTTGTGGTGCTAGATTATCCCAAGGAATTCTGGCACTTATTTGTGGTTTGTACTTCAATGTTTGTGTGTTTGGTGGTATATATTTTAGAAATACTTTAGCATAGAAGACCCAAAGCTGCGCATTGCACAGTGCTCCACTGGCAAAAAAAAAAAAAATGTTCTTTTTAAAATATACTTTTATTGGTGCATTGTAGTTTCACATCATAATGTAGTTCAGAGTGATAGGGACATGCAGGCTCACAGTACTTGGTGAGCTTCCCCCCAGTTCCCTCCCCTTCCCCATACATGATATTGAGACTTGCGCTGGTAATTCTACATATATACATAACTTCAGTGGAAGTGTTTCCTTCATAGTTTCTCCTCCTCCCCTGCCCCAGACCCCTTCCATCACTCCACTGGGGTTTTTCCTCCATTATCTCAAGTCCCTCTTATATCCCAATTACTTCCTAGCTTCCACATATGAGAGAAAACATATGACCTTTCACTTTCTGTAACTGGCTAATTCCACTTAACATAATATCTCCAGGTCAATTTTCTTGCAGATGACATCATTTTGTTCTTTGTTGCTGAATATAATTTCATTGTGTGTGTATCCCATAATTTTGTAATCCATTCATCTGTTGATGTACACCTAGGTTGGTCCCATGATTTGGCTACTGTGAATTGTGCGGCTATAAACATGAATAAGCATGTATCACTACATTCTGATTTAAGTTCCTTTGTAAAGATACCCAGGAGTGATATAGCTGGATCATATGGTGGATCTATTCCCAGTTTTCTGAGGAATCTCTACACTGATTTCCATAGAATCTACACTAATTTGCAATCCTGCCAATAGTGTATAAGAGTTCCTATTTCCCTATATTCTCTCTAGCATTTATTGTGGTTTGTATTTTTGATGATTGCCATTCTAGTTAGGGTTAGCTGGAATCCCAGTGTACTTTTGATTTGCATCTATCTGATTGCTAATGATACTGAACATTTCTTTTGTGAAGTGTCTAGTTCAATTGCCCATTTCTTGATTTTTTTTTTTTAGTAAGTTATTTGTATATTCTAGATATTAGTTCTCCATCAGAGTAGCTGGCAAAGATCTTTTTCCATGCTGTAGGCTCTCTCTTTAGACTATTTTAAGTCTCTCTTTAGCCCTATTTTAAGTGTTGTTTTGAAACAGGGTCTTGCTAGGATGCTGAGAGTCTAAGTTGCTGAGGCTGGTCTTGAACCTGTGATCTTTCAGTTCCCAGCCTCCCAAGTACTGGGATCTCTTTAGACTCTTGATGGTTTCCTTTGCGGAACAGAAATTTTTAAATTTAATGCCATTCATTTATCCTTCTTTTGGTTTCCTGAGCTTTGGGGGTCTTATTGAGAAAGTTTCTACCAGTGCCTATATGTCCTCCTCTAGTAATTTCAAAGTCTCACAAAGCTGTTATAGAAGAACTAAACCCAATCCTTCACAAATTATTCCATGAAAAAGGAAGAGATGAAATTCTTCCAAACTCCTTCTATGAAGCCAGTATCACCTAATATCAAAACTAAATAAAGATGCCTCAAGAAAAGAAACTTACAAACCAATATCCTTGATGAACATACATGTAAAAATTCTAAATAATACTGGTGATATACATTCAAAACCATATCAAGAAAATTATACACCATGACTAAGTTGGTTTCATTCAGGGGATGCAAGGCTGGTTCAGCGTACACAAATCAATCCAAGTAATTCACCACATAAATAGAACTGAGGACAAAAATCACATGATAATCTCAATAGACACTGAAAATGCATGAAAAAATCCAATACTCATTCATGTTAAAAACATTCCAGAAAAATAAAAATAGAAGAGACTTATGTCAACATGATAAAGGCAATATACAATGCATCATACTGAATGGGGGAAAAACTGCAAAATAAGGAACAAGACAAGGATGCCCATTATTACCACTCCTTTTCGATACAGTACTCAAAACTCTAGCCAAAGCAATAAGGCAAGAGAAGGCAATAATAGATATATGAATAGGAAAAGAACTGAAATTATCTGATGACAAGATCCTATACTTGTCCTAAAAAGCTGAACCAAAAGACTTCTAGAGCTGATTAACAAATTCAGTCAAGTATCAGTAAACAAAAATCAATCTACAAAAATCAATAGTTTTTCTATACAGTAACCATGTATCCACTTAGAAAGAAATCCGGAAAACAATTCTATTCACACTAACCTCAAGAACAATAAAATACCTAGGAATAAATTTAACCAAGGATGTAAAAGATCTATACAATGAAAATTATATGCCACTAAAGAAATAAATTGATCTCAGAAGATGGAAAGATCTTCCATGCTTTTGGATAGAAAGAATATCAAAATGGCCATTTTACCAAAAGTGGTCTATAGATTCAATGTGATCCCTGTTAAAACACCAGTGTCATTCTTCACAGAGTTAGAAAAGTCAAACCTAAAGTTCACAGGGAAAAACAAAAGACTCAGAATAGCCAAAACAATTCTCAGCAATAAGAACCATGCAGGAGGCATCACAATACCTACTTCAAATGATACTACAAGCTATAGTAATAAAACAGCATGGTATTGGCACAAAAACAGATACATAGACCAGTAAAACAGGAAATACAGAAACAAAACCATCACTTTTAGCCAACTGATTTTTGAGAAAGGTGCCAAAAACATATGCTAGAGAAAAGACAGCCTGTTCAACAAATGATGTTGCGAAAACTGGCTAGCCATTTGTAGGAAAATGGAATTAAACCCCAAACTCCCACCCTGCACAAGAGTTAACTCAAAAATGGATCAAAGACCTAGGAATTAGGCCAAAATTTTAATTCTTTAGAATTAACCAAGCAGAAACTCCCTTCAGTTAGCATTAGGTTGTAGTGGATTGAAATATTTTGGGGGAGTGTATGTAAAGGGGGGGATGTTCTAAGGTAGATTAAAAATCTTTTACTGACATTATCTTGGATTTTTTTATTTCCTGAGTGAAAGGCCAGTATAAATTAGTTTATATTTATAAAATGTATATGCTTATCTATTTGCTATTTATTGACTACTTTCAATATGAAGTATAATCCTAGAAATGACAGACATACTTTCTGTCCTCCTTCACAGTTCACTAAGGGAGAAATTCAAGTAAGCCAGTGATTAATTTTAATAGAGTAAGTACTTGCTATGGTTATATATGGTTACACAGTTGAAATTTGATTGCCCTTGAACTCCAGTTGAAATTTGATTGCCCTTGTGATAGTGTTGTAAATGGGGCTTTAGGAGACAATTAGGTCTTAAGAAAGATTCCTTTCTCAAGTGAGTGGGTGTGTTTTTTTAGTTCAGCCATGTGCTATGAAAAGCTATGCTACAGTTCTACCTATTGTTTTGTGATATAAATTTAACCTTTAATGCTTCACACACCTCAAACCTGTTCTGTGTCTGAAGGAGAAAAAATTTCAAACTGATCACAGAAAAGTTGCATCTGTCACATATATAATACATTATGGTCATCATCACATTATTGTCATTAAGTAATATATGCTTTTTTAGGGAAAATTAAAGGTACTGTCATATTCCTCACTGTTCTCCTCCCCTTTTTTTCCTTTAAGAAGTGTAGACTATTTAATGAGAAAGCAAGCATTCAAACCATCAAAAACAAGACAAACTGTTTTAAGATATTTTAAAAAAATCTTGACATGAGGGAAAAGAAAATGACCCTTAGGCTTGCAGAGCACAGAACTGCTGGAACACAGCCAGGATATGAGGGTCTAATTCAGCAGTGAAGAGAAGGTTTTCCAGAGTCACCATGTATTGCTGGATTATCTGATGATGCTGTAGAAAGATCTGCTGCAGTCTTTCTATACAGTTCTTATACCACGGCGTTAACACACTGGTCCCGTCAGTTTCACATCGTACTAAGTGCTCAGTCAAGAGCATGATAAAACGCTGAAATATAACGAGGAAGAGGTTCTTTTGCTCACTCTGGGCAGATTCCACTTTTTCCTGCAGTCTTTCTATTTGTTCTTCAAGAGCCCCATCTTTCCTGTCACTGCTTCTGTCATCGTCATCACTTCGCCGTTTGTGTTGCCTTGCTAGTTTCTCTTTAGCTTCTTCCAGCTCTTTCTGGATCTTCAGAACATGTTTGTTCATCTTACGAATTGTAGAGTGCAAGACTTCCCAGACAAACAGCCTAGTGAAGTCACGAGACAGTTCTGAGGAGAAGATCCAATTTGCTACTGCTGCACAGTTGACGATCTGTGTACAAATCATCTTATCAACAAGAACAGTAATCATCTGTGGATGGTTCTTCCAAACCTCAAACATAACTCTTAGCACGTGTAACTTCCCCTCGTCACTTTCTGCTAGAGTTTTGAAGACTTCATGAAACTTTGCAAGAGCACTGAAGGAGTGGCTAAACGATTTCGCTGCCAAGTGTAGGAGAGTCTGTACAAAGACCTCTATTTTCAATGGGTTAAAACTGAATCCATCATCTTCATCATCCTGGTTAGGATTTGGTACATCTTTCAGAATGCTGAAGATTTCATCGTTAGTTGCCTTACTTTTAAAGGCAACAGCTAAACAGAGGGCCACAGAATGTCCAGGAAGAGAATTACTACTTTCATCTCCATACTTGTAAATGCAGGTTGGGTTTGCTGGACATAGAGCTGAGAAGGTACCAGGAACAATATCTAATATGCGCTGATGGTAAGACAACCTCATACATTTTTCTAGAACTTCTCTCACAAACTTTGGTTTGGGACGTTCAGGATCTTGAGTAAGACAATCAGACCAATCTTCCCAGCTCCAACGGAATTGAAAGTTACTTAGATGATGAGAAAACCAATTAATAAACCTGTCTACGCATGTAGTATTCATTGTGTCCAACCGCATGTATAACATTTCAGTTGCTTGTGCAAGAACTTGAGGAAAAGAGCCAGGTTGAAGTTTACACAGTTCAATGAGAAGTGTTGTATACATCACATCTATGTGAGGGGCTGTTGGAAGTAGAAACAGCTCAGCGAAGATCACCTCCACGATGTGGTAGTTCAAGGGGATCTTGTTCTTCCCTGGATAGCTCACTAGCTGTGCAGCACAAGTCTTCCTTTCCCTCCAGTGGGACTTAATGATGCAGTGAAGATTCTCTTCTATAACAAATCTCTCCACTGAGTGACTTCCCGGCATAACAGGCCCCTCGGGATCATCTGTGTAATCAAACATTCTGAAGATGACCCTTGGCATTGGGTACAATGAATCGTCAGTGTGAGGAGGTGGCGTAAAAGGAGGCAGACTGTGCTGCAGTGCTTCACAGAGGATACTATCAAAGGCAAGATAAGGTCTTAGGATGTGTCGTTCCTGCCAGCGATCCGTTTTCAACTTCTGAATCTGGGCCCATAGGCAATCTAAATACTCTTCTTGTGGATGCGGTTTATCAGCAGTCCACACTTGTAGCATGGGCACATGAATCTTTCGGCGACTTTTAAGATAGCTTTCAGTATTGGCAAAGATGCGATCCATCTCTGCATCTTTCTTCTCGTACAACTCCTTTCCAACCCAGGGCAAAGATGACAGAAATGCGTACACATACCAATCCCGTCGTACCTGAGGCACATCTTCTTCCTGAGCGACACTTACAAAATTTTCAAACATAGCAACCATTGATGGGGCGGCAATCACATGACAGTTCACAAGATCAGCTAAAAAACGGACCAAATACACGGCTTCATTATAATTGTTTCCTTTCAGCGATTCTTTAAGTTGACGAATCATGGCTTCTACAAATTCTCCACCAAAGTTGTAATTCCTGGCATTCAGCAGTCCAACTAACGTTGTGTAAATTGTCAACTTCTCAGGTAACAGACGTGCAACTGTACAAAGAAGCCTTAAGATCTTGCTCTTGTAGTTAGGCAGATCAGCTTCCAAAACGCCAGCCAAGCCTTCTAGGTTGCTCTCCAAAGAGCAGGCACTCTTTTCTCCTACTTTGCATATTAAAGATTCCAAATGATCTTCAGTTTCATTTGCATCAGAGGTCTTTCTCCTTTTGTGAGGCTGCCCACCGTCGTTCTCGTCGCTGTGCCTCCGCCGCGACATGCCGCCCGCCGGTGCGCAGTGGAGCCTAGGTGCCGGGCGGGCCGGAAGCGCCGCAGGAACCGTCGGGCCGCGGGCCGGCGCGGGGCAGCGGACGGGCGCGCGGAGGACCGGCGCGCAGGCGCACTGGCTCTCGAGGGCACCCGGAAGCGCGGGGCGGGGGCGGGGGCGCGGCCGCGGGGTGGGCTGGGAGGCGGAAAGCCTGCGAGCGTGCGGGGCTCTCGGAAGCTCACCGGGCTAGGGGCGTCGGGTCCGCGCGCGCAGCCCCCTCGGGCTTCCTCCACGGCCGGCTGCTTCCTCCTGCCGTCTTCCGCTCGGTGTTCTTCCGGGCCGCGCGGAAGGCGCCTCCGCTCCAGCCAGTCAGAGCCCGCCGGTCGCCAGCCGCGCCGGAGGGGAGCGGCGCAGGGCCTTTCTGTCCCCGCCCGGCTTCGGCTTCGGCCCGCCCACAGCCCCTCCGCCACTCCTCCCGGCCGCGGCGCTTTCCTGGCTGCCGCCTCCTAGCTCTCTTTTCATAATGTGGTGCCGGGTGTTAAACCCTCTCTGCCACCAAGATAACCTCCCCAGTCCTTGTTCTTTTTTTTTTTTTTTGTGGTACTGGGGATTGAACTCAGGGGCATTCTACCTCTGAGCTATACCCCTATTTTTTTTTTTTCTTTATTTTGAAACAGAGTCTCCCTAAGTTGCGGAGTGCCTCACTAGGTAGCTGAGGCTGGCCGCGAACCCAGATCCTCCGGTCTCCGCCTCCCAAATGCTGGGATTTACAAGCGTAGGCCACCATGCCCGGCTCCCTTGTTCTCATTCTTAAAGGGCTGGATTAGTTACTGCCAGAGCAGATGGTCACCTGCTTGCTACGCACATTTTGCATCTTCTGCACCTGTCTGCTTGCTTTCTGCCATGAGTTAAAGCAGCCTGCTGCTCTCACCAGATGCAGCTGCCTCTGATCCTGGTTGTCCAGCGTCCAGAACCTGGAGTCCAAATTAATGTCTTTTCTTTACAAACCGCTCAGTCTCACGTCTTATAGTTAACAGAAATCAGACTTAAGACAGGGTTGCAGTAGACGTCTTTGGGAATAGTCAAGTCTCCCTGCCAGACATGTGAGGACCTGTCTTGTGTTTCAGCAGCATGCGATATTAGCTGAGGATTGGTGTAATATAGTTACCTCTTGTATGTGGATCTTATCTAGAAGCACATTCTGAAATATGCATAATTGGAAGAAATGCCAAATAAAGTTTATCAGACAGATTATTCAGTCCTTGAGGTTTCATGGATGAGGCGCAGCAGGACCATGCATGCCAGAAAATGTGCAAAATTTTATGTTTGCATATGTATTTGAAGTGAATTCATTGTTTCATCGTGTTCTCAAATGGGTCTGTGATGTCTGCAGAATTAAAATCATTGCTCTAGTGTGTAAATTGATGGAGGAGAGAGATGAGCTGATAAAGAAAGATCATGTGGTTAGAATTGTCCTGGGATTTCCCTAGAACTTTCCTCATAAATACAGAAGTAATGTGTGGTGGATGGAACTTTAAAAAATATTCAAAGTCAAACCAGATTTAGCATATACTAGGGTAACTAAGTAAAGAAACTTGGATTGAGTATTTGTGTCTGTGTGAAGTAAAGAATTTAAGAAAAACAGTTTTATATATTTATAAATTCTAATTTTTGCATGTAACTTTTTTTTTTTTTTTTAATCAAGATGTGCAGAGCAATATTTTGAGAGTCCCCAGCTAAATTGGAGTTCCAGTAACAAAGTGCCTTGTAACTCTACCCTAATGGGAAATGAAGGGTACTGGTTGTGGGCATTTGTACTGTGCCTTTCACAGATTGCTTCACTTACCTGGTGGTTGTCTGAAACCTAGTTGTCCATGCTGTGGCTGCAGGTCCCTCCCATGGGACACTGTTTATACTAGCCAATGTCTTTATGGCGCTTGTCTGACGAGTGTCTAGTTTATGCCTGTCTGACCATTGCTCTGGGCACTGGAAGCCCAACCTCATGTTCTCTCCCTCATTTTGGGAAAATACGGCCCTGGATCTTTTAATGGAAGGTGCAGATTCAGTGTACCAGCAGAGTAGGAAGCAAATTCAGAGATCTTTATTCAGAGATCTGGGCATGGATGGTGCAATGAGGTGCAGAAGGCAATCCTCTGGCCTCAGATTACAAGAAGAAGGGGTGGAGGAGAGAATGGCAACTTGAAGTCTTTATAAGGAAATCGGATGCAGCACTTTAAATTCATCTGCAATACTTGATTGGTCCTTTTATAGGAACCAGTTGGAACATGGTCAGCCCAGTCTCCTAGAGGGAGCAGCACTTCCTCCAAGTTCTTATCTCTGGCCACAGGCTCCAGCCCTTTGGGTTTAGTGTTCTATTTCTAATGCCCAGGCAGCAACCTTTGCTATGTTGTAATCCTGTCACACAATACCACTATTGCCATGGATGCTGCTCCATTGAATTCTGCTAGGAGTTATAATTTAAGCTTACTGTGTGCCAGAGGCCTGACGTATGTTTTTCTGCTTTTCACAACCATACAGGGCAGTTAACTGCATTTTGTAGGCAAGGACACTTAGGATCAGAGAGCCTAGAAAATTTAGACTACACAGCTAATATTCAAGGGACCACAATTTTAATCTAGCCTTGGCAGATTTATGCAGATTTTGCTCTTTTCATAGCATAATCCTGATTTAGTTTATGGTAATATGGTTCAATCAAGGTGTTTGTAGTTTCAAAAAATTAGTTTGAAGCTGGACATGGTGACACATGCTTGTAATCCCAGCATTTGGGAGGCTGAGACTGGAGGATCTGGGTTTGAGGCCAGCCTCAGCTGCTTAGTGAGGCCCTCCGCAACTTAATGAGACCCTGTTTCAAAATAAAAAATAGGGCTAGGGCTGTAGCTCAGAGGTAGAATGCCCCCAGGTTCCATCCCCGGTACCGCAAAAAAAAAAGGAAAATTTATTATAGAAGAAAGGGAGTGTCTTGAGAAACTAAAAGCTAGGAATGTAGATGGCTTCCAGAAGATACTAGAACTGACAACGGGAAAGCCGTTATTCTTTCTCTCTCTGACTCTTTTCTCCTTTCGTACTCTCATATAAGTCTGCTTTTTCTTTTCTTTCTTCCTTTTTTTTTTTTTTTTTGGTACTAGGGATTGAACCCACAAGGCATTTGACCTCAGAGCTATGCACCCAACCCCTTTTTATTTTGAATCAGGGTTCCACTAATTTGCTGAGGTCTTCCTAAGTTGCTGAGGCTGGCCTTGAACTTGCAACCTTCCTGTCTCAGTCTCCCAAGTATTGAGATTATAGGCTTGTGCTACTATGCCTGGCTATAAATCTGTTTTATTATTCTCTTGACTCTGGCTTTCTCTGTGCTTATATAGATGATGAAGTATAGCTGCTGCATGGCTTCAACCAAGCACAGATTAGCTGTTCCTAAATCCAAATTTCAGATTCCTAGTAGAGTAAATCCGATTGGCTCTTCTTCAGACAGGCATCCATTCTGGGCCCAATCAGCTTTAGCCAAGGGGGAAGAATTACATCATCCAAGTGTGGCTGCCATGGAATTTGAAGGTACCATCCTTTTCTGGCTGGAAAGTCTTACTCTTGTTTTTTTCTCACTCATCTGGTTTGTCTGCCACCTACTCTAGGTGTTCTGTCCAATGAAGGAGTCTAAGAGTTTCCTTCCAGCTTTGAGCCATGATTATAATTCTATAAAGGGAAAACAATACGGAAACAGGCTTAGCCATTATGTTGTTACGGCAATGATTTTCCTCGTTGGGAGCACATCATCATTGTTCCTCTAACTTATTTATTATAGCTTGAATGTCTACACACACATGAGTATGCTTAGAGTGTTTTCTCAGAAGAATTCTCCCATCTCCTTTGGAACTTGACTTTCTTGTTGGGGTTCAGAGCAATAGCTCCATCTACTCTCTTTGCAATAGAAAGAATGAAACTTCCTAGACCTGTTGTCTTTACTATGTCCGCATTAATGTTGAAAACTTTCCTCATAATCACTGCTTGTCCTGAAGTGGGTCCAGTTATTCTCATTGAGTACAGAGGAAAGAATAAATTCACCTAGAGCCCTGAGGAGCAAAAGGTAGTCACCAACTCATTTTTCAATTGAAGAAGCTCCTACAGAAGGAGGCAAAAATCTCAATACCCACTTACATACATGTGTACTTTCTATTTTCTTCTGCAGCTTTAAAGAAAAAGAAACACAAGAAGAAAAATGTGTTTTGTTGGTGGCCCCAACTTAGGAATGTGTAGTGTTCCAAAAGTTTGTGTGCAGCCTGGGTGCTTAGAACTTGGAATTCATTCTGCTATGGAAGCAGTATTATCCTTACAATATTATTTAGCCACACTGTAAATGTTCATTTAGCCTATAACATTAGCTGAAATGGTAATTGTGATTTTGAAATTTCTCTCACCCTTAAAATTGGAGTCTGAACTTTTCTTGTTGGTACCTCTGAATTCATTAGCTTTCAGAATCGTCATTTCCCTGAGCATCATTAAAGTTTGGTACTCCTGGAGCCTCTGTGTTCTCTTGCTCTAAAGGAGGTAGGAGCTAAGCATTTGATGCATACCTGTAATCCTAGTACTGGGGAAGCTGAGACAGGAGGATCACAGGTTCAAGGCCAGTCTCAGCAACTTAGGGAGACCCTGTTTCAAAATAATAAGAGCTGGGCGTGGTGGTGCATACTTGAATCCCAGTACTAGGGAGGCTAAGACAGGAGGATCTGGATTTGCAGCCAGCCTCAGCAACTTAGTGAGGCACTCTGCAACCTTAGTGAAACCCTGTATCAAAATAAAGAATAAAAAATAGGACTGGGGATGTAGCTCGGAGGTAGAATGCCCTGAGTTTAGTCTCCAGTACCACAAAATAAATAAATAAATAAATAAATAAATAAATAAATAAATAAATAAGGACTGATGATGTAGCTCAGAGAAAGAAATGCCCCTAGGTTCAATCCCCAGTATCACACGTGTACACAGACACACACACGCATGCATGCATGCACACACAGATGCAGGGGTAGTAAATGTTACGAGAGAGGGTAGGTCCAAATTGAATAGAGGGGAGTGAATTTTATGTCCTTAGTGGTTCCCATAGGAAAAGTTGAAAGGCTGGAGAAGTAGGAAGAAAGAATGGCTGGCTGTTTTTATGTATTTATCTAGTAGCACTGAGGATTGAGCCCAGAAGCATTTCTACTTCCAAACTACACACACAGCCCTATATTTAAAAAAAATTGAAACAAGGTCTCACTAAATTGCTGAGGGTCTTGATAGATTGCTGAGGCTGTCTGTATCGAACCTGTGATACTCCTATCTCAGCCTCCCAACTTGGCATTACAGGCACGTACCACCATGCCCAGCTCAGTGTCTGTATCTAAAATACTTATTATCCAGGCACAGTACTTGGGAGGCTGAGACAGGAGGATCACAGTTTTGAAGCCAACTTGCAGTAATTTAGCGAGACCCTAAATAAAGGGGGATGAAGGTGAAGCTCAGAGTTAGGATACCCCTGGGTTTGATCCCCAGTACCAAAACAAACAAAACAAAAGTTTCTTGACTATTTTTCTCATATGCAATTCTTTGAATTATTCTTTCCTCTCGATTAGCCCACACTAAATGAAGGACAAATTTAATACATTCTTGTTTGTTTAGATGGATCCCTGAACTCACCTGTGTGGGGTGAAACTTCGTGACTGCATGAAGTTCAGCTGGATAACTAGAAGGTGTGAACGGGGCTCTCACTTCTTGGCTGTGTTTCGTAATCTCGGTGTGCCTGTGCTGGGCTCGGTTCCTCCTTATGTGGCTTTAGCAGATGATTCCATCCCCCTTTCTAACTTGGAACAGACAACTTTACATTCTCAGCAAGCAGATGGACAACAAGGTTGAAATAGGATCTTGTACTGAAATAGTCTTTGAGTCACACTCTGTTCACTCAGATAGGACACTCGCCTCTTTCTTCCTGCAGAAGGCTGATGCTGAGCATGCGCCGTGGTCGGTCATTGGCCTGTCTTCTCAGTGTATGTTTTGTATCTTTCTTCTTGGTCAGGGATGGGATTCTGCTAACGAAAGAAGATTGCACAGGGCTGGGGGGATATAGCTCAGTGATTGCACTAGACTCACATGAGCAAAGTCCTAGGTTCAATACCCAGTACCACCAAAATTTAAAAAAAAATTGTTTTCGCAGAACATTTTGCCTTTTGCCCTAAGTAGATGTCTGAAAATAGAATTAAAAATTTTGCACCAACAAAACAAAAACTTACTGAGTATTTTTTCTTTTGTGGAATTCTTGTTTTTTTTATTGGTGCATTGTAGTCATACATTTTAATGAGGTACAAGGTGGTAGAGGTATACATGCACACAGCATCCATTTCACCCTTCCCCAATTCCCACTTATGTGCAATTCTTTGAGTTATTCTTTCCCTTCAATTAACCTGTGTCACTTTTGTTAGCTTGGAAGTAGAGTGCTCAATCCTTAGTACCATTAATTTCCCTCAATCACTTTTGTTCATTTTCCAAAAAGTCCTGATGGAAAAAAGGGAGCTTGAGTTTTCCTTTAACTTGACTTTGGGAAGTGGGGGGACTCTAGTTGAAAATCCATTGACTGTGCCCTTGTTTGTGACAGTGACTGTGGTATCTTAGGAAAGTTGGTTCATCTTTTGGTGCTCATCTTCCTCATCTGTAAACTGGGAATGGTAAAACCTTCACATAAACTGCTGTATTATCATAGGTTTGGATTAGTTTTCAGAGATTAGAATTATCTTTTTTTTTGTAGTGGGGATTGATTCCAGGGACATTCTACCTCTGAGTTATACCCCAGCCCTTTGTATTTTTTTTTTTTTTAAAATTTTGAAACAGGGTCTAGCTAAGTTGTTGAGGCTGACTTCAAATCTGCCATCTTCCTGTCTCAGCCCCCCAAGTGCTGGGATTACAGGTGTGGGCCAGCTCACCCCGCAAACTAAACTTCTTTATAAGAAAATAGTCTATGAGCAAGAGGTAACTAATCCACTTAAATATTTACTTATTCTAAACCAAGTATTTTATGCTCAGTGCCTTTTATTTTACCCTTGCTGGAAAGGGGCAACAGTGTTCACTCTCTGGTGATTCCATTCTCCATTTGATTGATTTTTTTTTTTTTTCCTAATGCGGTGCAGGGGAGTGAGCCCAGGGCCTTGTATACTAAGCACACGCTTTGCCTCTGAGCTGCAACCTGGCAATGTAGTCTAACTAAGGGCATGATGTGGCTCACAATGCATCGACCTGCTCACTGAGGGTATTTATTTGTGTCATGCTTTTCAGTAGAGACCTAAGCTGCTGTGATATCAGGCACATCAGGAGCAGTCTGAATGGTTGAACTGACACAGCATGAAATGGACAACTGGCCTCCCAAGGCTGCAGCCCTCTTTTGACTACGATGGTATCTGATTTCTGTTTTCTTATCTCTCTTCAATTTTGATAGTTATAGGAAGGTGCTGCAACATATCCGTTGTCCAGGGTCTTGTACTGGTACGTGTAAAAATTGTAGGTTGTGAAGACTGGATTTTGTATTTCAATATTAAGTAATACTATGTAATGATATTTGCTCCCTCTTAAATGCTTTCTCTCTGTTAGTCAACTGGTGGATTTCTTCCACATTTGGGGTTGGTAATTTTTAATATAATCATGGGGAGAGAGCTTTGGCCTTCATGTGTGCATTAGGTCATAAGGAAGGAAGAAAGATACTCAGTAAGGGCTCCTGAAGCCCAACAGAGTCATCTGTGAGCCTTGCACCAGAGCTTCCATCATTCATTAGGAATTGTTCAGCCTTACATGGGATGGTGAACAAGTCTTTCCTCCTCAAACCATTTCTCATTTGCTATGTTGACGTCTTATATGACAACTATGCATTCACAGTGCTGATAAGAAGAGTCACAAAGTGCCACTCTTGCCTTTAGACAGAATTGGAAAGTTCTATATGGTGTTCTTGTGTCACTAACGATTCTCCTTGGGTTTAAGAAAGCATTGGAGCCGGGTGTGGTGGCACACGCTTGTAATCCCAGCATTCGGGAGGCTGAGACCAGAGGATCCAGGTTCGCGGCCAGCCTCAGCTACCTAGTGAGACACTCCGTAACTTAGTGAGACTTGGTTTCAAAATAAAGAATAAAAAATAGGGCTGGGGGTATAGCTTGGAGATAGAATGCCCCTGAGTTCAATCCCCAGTGCTGAAAAAAAAAAAAAAAAAAAGAAAGAAAGCATTGGATACTAACTTATGGTTAGGGATAAAGTTAATGCTGACTTTCTGTGATCATTTTTTGCTTTTATGATAGCTTGGAAAGGTTTACAAATGAGTGGTTATAAAATTTTGTTGTGTTTTACTTTTTTGCATTCTACCTCCTAGGTACATCCCCAGCCCTTTTAATTAGTTAGTTAGTTTGTTTTTTTGCAGTACTGGGGATTGAACTCAGGGGCATTCTGCCTCTAAGCTACACCCCCAGTCCTATTTTTTATTCTTTATTTTGAAACAGGGTCTCACTAAGTTGTGGAGTACCTCACTAAGTAGCTGAGGCTGGCGGCGAACCTGGATCCTCTGGTCTCAGCCTCCCAAGTACTGGGATTACAAGTGTGGGCCATCATGCCCAGCTTAGGTTGCTGGGAGTCTCGCTATGTTGCTGAGGCTCATTTTGAACCTGCAATCCTCCTGTCTCAGCTTTCTAGATACTGGGATTATAGGAGTACTCCACTACCCTGGGCGTGGTCCCACTTTTTCTGCCATCAACAAAGCATATCTCTTATCTCCTTTTTCTGACTTGTCTTGCACCATCTTTTGTCCAGAAGACCCTTCTTCCCTGCCATTTTCCCACCCTTCCACCATTCAATTCTTCAGGTCCTGGAGGGCTGGGCCCAAAATATTGTCTACTTTTCTGGGTCCCAGAATGACATGGTACTATTCTGTCTGGTTAACATATATCCCTCTCTTTTCCTACACCACTTGGAATCTTATGTTTTGTTTATCTTTGCATTCACAACCTTTGATAAATAACTTGGTACATAACAGGGGCTCAGTAATGATTTCTGACTGAAACAATGAGAATAAGGTGCATTTCACTAAGAGGAGACTACCCATATGGGATCTACCTATATTGAAGAGGGAACAATACCCCAGAGAAGATGTAGTTTGAATGACAATATGTGGGAGAAGGAGCTATGAATTGGGAGAAAAAGATGGGGAAGAATCTTAGTGGTAAAAGAGAAACCAGAAGAGTTAGTGAATGAGAAATGTGGGGTGCTCAGAAGTGGTATAGTATGGCTACTTAAATGCAAAATGAAACTTAGATGAAAAGGGGAAAAAACTGAAAAGAAGATGAATCTAAAAGGAAGGCAGGTTACATGTTACTTTGAATTTTGTGCTAGTTAAAATAATTATTCAGTTGATTAGTCAGAATTACCTCTATAGTGCACTGACCAATAGTATAAAAGTCAGTGTGGGATTGAATTTAATGAGGCTATTTGATTAGAAGAGCTTAAATATTTATTTCTTATGTAATGATTACTTCAAAGGAAATGGATGGGTATATTTGTCTTTGAAACAAATGTTTGCTGAAATCACTAACTGAAATCTTAGAAGGTTCAAGGGCATTCTTCCTGACTTAGTTGTAAAAATATTGGCATTCAATTTTACCCTAAATGATTAAATGTGTCTCTCATCATGAGACAACTTTATAGCCAAAACTCTTTTGGAGGTACTTGAGATTGAACCTAGGGGCACTCTACCACTGAGGTATACTCCTATCCATTTTTTATTTTTTGTTTTGAAATAAGTTGCCAAGGCTGGCCTTGAACTTGTGATCCTCCTGTCTCATCTTCCTTAAGTACTAGGATTACAGGCATGTGCCATAGTGCCTGGCTTGAAACTATGTTTTAATGAAGCTTTCCTTGGCATACCAGTTTCTAACTAAGATACTCATAGTGTGGAAGCAGATAAGCCTAGATTATTTTCTCTAATGACTACTTTTGTGAAGATGAAAGGAAGATAACATATGTGAAATGCTTAGTACTAAGTACCGTGCCTGGCACACAGTAGATACTCAATAGAAGAATCTGTTTCTTCTTCAATCTCTCCAGAGGTAAGGAAGCTTCCACTTATTATGAACTTTCAGAAGAAACTTGAAGAAAACAATGTCCTGCCTCCAATTGTCCTCTTGCTGAAATATCCGCTAATTGTTTTTATAAGACTTTGGAATTTCCTTGGTGATTTTAAACAAGATTTCCTTTCTCAAAGGAGCTAATTGCATGAGTCTTAGATCATCAAGGCTTCTCTGATTTGAGCTTAGAGTCTTCAAGGCTCAGTAGGACTAAGTGTTTCAGCAGTTACTCATATTTAAAATAGTCTGGTCTGTCTCAGCTAAAAGTTTCAGCAAATCATGCGAAGGGTCAGTCTGTCCTTCCTTCCTTCCCTCCTTTGGATTGAACCCAGGGGAATTCTACCTCTGAACTACACCCCCAGCCCTATTTTATTTTTTATTTTGAAACAGAGTCTCACTACGTTGCCTCTTCTAAATTGCTGAGTCTGGTTGTGAACTTGCAATCTTCCTGTCTCAGCCTCAAAGTACTAGGATTACAGGCATACACCACCATGCCCAGCTGTCAAGGCTTTCTTGATTAGGAGATGAAGGCCTTTCTCTTGTATTGGTGGGTGGGCAGTGGTTTGCCTGAGTTACTAACACTGAATAGGAATTGAGATGCTACCTTAAAAATGTGAAAACTCAGACCAGATCTTTGGTGAGCAAAATTTAGGAGTATTACATGTCGTTGGTTTGTTTTGATGAAATTCCAAGGTGATATCATCATCTGACTATTAAAAGTAATTAATTGCCTTGTTTTTTACCTAGAGGTATAATGGTTCCAGATTTGCAAGTTAGAAAGCATTTTGCAAGAGGACAATGAGACATGAGCAATTGTTACTGTGATTTATTCTTTGGAAGGGTAGGGCAGGTTACCAGGTCACATTTCTATGAGACGGTTCAGGGAGCTTTTGTTTGGAAATGTGTATTTTTCTAAACCATAATGACTAGAAAAATAGAATTTTTAACCTACTTGGCCAAAACAAAGTACAATTGTAACACATATAAGAAGTAGATATTTTATAGATCAAATACCCTCATCATAATCCAATTAAGTTAGCAATCAGATACCCACTGTATGACCAAAAATAACTACTTGAAAATTAAGAAACACCCTCAGATAAATCTTTGATCAAAGCACATGTCAAAGAGAAATGATAGTTTTTTTAAGAGAGTAATAAAAATAACCCTGAACTTTATGTACAAATCCTTAGGGCATCACATATACTCAAAAGTTTATTCAGAGAAAAATACATAACAGCAAATATTTTTATTATTTATGAGGAAAATAGCAAAACACATGTCTGCCTCAAAGAACCCCCTACCTCCACCAGAAAAAAACTCAAAAAACAAAAACCATACATACAGGAAGAAGAGGAATCAATAAAAGTTGGAATTAATGGAACAGAAAAAAAAAATAGAAGGACTAAGTAAGCCAAAACACTAGAAAAAGACCACCCAAGATTAAGGATATAGACATAACCAACCAATGCAAGACAGAATTATAAGAATTTTTTTTTTTGTGGTACTGGGGATTGAACTCGGGGCATTCTACCTCTGAGCTCTACCCTCAGCCCTATTTTTTACTCTTTATTTTGAAACAGGGTCTCACTAAGTTGCGGAGTACCTCACTAGGTAGCTGAGGCTGGCTGCAAACCCGAATCCTCCGGTCTCAGCCTCCCAAATGCTGGGATTACTAGCATGTGCCACCACGCCTGGAGACCAGGTGCAAATAAACTTGAAAATATGGAAGAAATGGATAATTTATAAGCAAAATATAAGTGACCAAAATTGACTCAATTTTGAAAATTGAAATGGATCAGTTACAATAGATGTTCTAGCTGGTGTCTCTTATTGTTCCCATTTTACATTCACTTTGGGTTTATTTTTAGGAAAGTATTATTGCTTAAGATTCCATTAAAATAACAAAGACAGGATGGTAGTTTTCTACCTCCTCTATCAGGTTGTACTATAGTCTTGTCTAATAGTGTGTTATGATGCTTGTGTTGCGAATAGTGCTTTCACTTGAGCTGACATATGAAAGATGTTTAGCATAGTCCTGCTTTCTCCTGTTTCTCTCCACATGCAAGTGAACTTATGCCTCCTTTAAAGAACAGCATACAAAGCACTTGCTGATAGAAGAAATATGTTCCTGCTACAGTGATGAAGGACTACTAACTTGCTCCAGTCTGCAAGAAAGGAGGAAGCTACCTTGCTGACTGCTGGTGAGGTGGGTTGCAAGCACAGGAAGTCTGACTGCCCTTTGGTACAGTGGTTTTGCCGTTTTTGTATAGTCTAAATCTATAACTACTTATTTATTAGCTTGTAATTTCATATTTTGGTTGTTTTTCATTTTTAAAATAATGTGCTTTTATTGATACATTATGCTCACATCATAATGAAAACCATGTTGACAATGACAATACATGCAACACAGCACTGGGTGCCTCCCCCCCACCTTCCAATCTCCTCCCTTCCCAATACAGAGTACTGAGATTGACATTAGTATTTCCACATATGTACACATTATCAGTGGTAGTATTTCCATTAATGAAACTCAGTCTTCATCTTCCCAGCTTATAACTTTAAAAATGATTGTGGAATAATCTCTTTTGGTAGAAAGTGAGCTAAAAAAGTACAAGTTAACTAAAATATTAAGAGCCAAATGTTTCTGTTTCTCAAGGAAGATGGTGATGAAAGTAATTTACAAATTTACTGAAGTAGGACAAATATGTACTTTAAAGGAATGATAATTTTAAGAATACTTTGTTCAGAGAGTGATTAACATAGTTGGCGGTAGGAAGTGTCAAGACATTCCATTCTGTGAAGCATGACTTTTCATTCAGATCAAATGACTTTCCAAATCTATTTCACCAATTTTCAGTGTTAAGTTTTCTTAAGCATATATGAAAATCAAAGTTAAGGCTATTAATGTAGATAGCTTCATTAGCAGAAGAGGAATTTGCATATAGTTAATATATGCTAGTTTTATTTAATCTTAAAATTTTATACTTACCTATGAAATATCTTTGGGTTGAACTACTTTTTTTTTAACAGGATACATTTGTATTTTTTATCAGAATTTAAAAATATACTAAATTTTAGAAAGCCTGTGATTTCAAGATAACTAAATTCAGTTAAAAAATAAAAAGAATCATAAGTAGACACAATTTTTTGATGAGGTTTTTTTTTTTTTTTTTTCTCTCAGTATTGGGGATTGAGCCCAGGGACATTCTACCTCTGAGCTACACCCCAGTCCTATTTTTTATTCTTCATTTTGAAACAGGGTCTCAGTGAGTTGTAGAGGGCCTCACTAAGTAGCTGAGACTGGCTGAGAACCCGGATCCTCTTGTCTCCCAAGTACTGGGATTATAAGCGTGTACTACCATGTTTGTTTGGTAAGTTTCATTAGTGTAATTTTTTTCTGAGAAAGGAATTACAAACAAAAATAAATTTTTTCTTTTTCTTTTTTTTTTTTGTGGTGCTGTGGATTGAATCCAGGGCATTCTATCTCTGAACTACTCTTCCAGTCCAGGTGCTCCTTTTTTATTGCAGTGGTAATTGGGGATTGAACCCAGGGGCCAGGGTCATTCTAATGCTGAGCTACACCCCCAGCCCTATTTTATTTTTTATTTTGAAACAGGGTGTCACTAAGTTGCTGAGGGCTTTGCTAAATTGCTGAGCCTGGCCTTGAATCTGCAATTTGCGATTGATCCTTCTATCTCAGCCTATCAAGTACTGGGATGAGAGGAGTATATCACCAGGTACTCCTTGAGATGTGTGTATCTCAGGATGTGAATATCTCAGATGTGTATATCTCAGGATGAGATGTGTATATCTCAGGTACTCTTTGTCAGATGTGCATGAACAGTATGGTCTCAAGACAACTCTGGACACGTGGTCTACAGAGGATATGGGGGACTTCAGGTGACCAGCAGTAAAGGTAGGAAGGTAGGGGTTCTTTTCTTGCAAAGCCCATAGGATAGGTTCCCTCCCCCTCCAGACACCTGCATCTGCTATCCAGTAGTTCTCTGGTCCTGTCCATACCCTTCCTCCAGCCCTGGCTTCTGTGCCTTTTATTTCTTTGGTCTGTTGCAGATTTTTGTTAGCACTATCTGGCTTCTGGTTTTAATGGAGAATAGGAAAGAGATGGGGGATGGTGGAAAGAAAGGTATCAGCCACCTACATCATAGAGAAAATTCAAGTTTGCAGGGGACTTTTCAAAATAAAATTCCTGCTCTGTGCGGTGCTTCCGTATGAAACAGAACCCAAATGGCACATCTCCAGCTTTATACAACTTGTGTCATCAAGCCTGAGGTCCTGGGTGATGACTTCTGGGTCATATTTGACTTTCCATGGGGTTCGATGTCCCTTCTCTGCCTGCCATGAGGCACTCAGAATGTATCTGGCACAATTTCTATTTTTTGTATCAGTTTTATTTTGCATTGCACTTTACTATTAGTTCTAGACTCTGTGTGCTCAGTAAATGCTGAAAACAGGGATAAGATGGGCCTCGTTAAATGCAGCAGAAGAAATGCAGATGAAATCGTAGCTGTTTGGAAATGTGACCAAACTGGGTGGCAGAACACCATGACCTTTGCCCAATACCTTTTCCCGTGGGGAGAACTGTACCCATTGCAGAAACTGGTTTCCCAATACTTGCATTCTTTCTTCCGAATGAACCATTTAAAAATTTTTTTGTTGTTTTAACCACAGGATATAATTAAGATGTCAAGTCTCAGGTATGTGTTACCAACTTACATGGGAAGGAACAACAGAAAAGTAATTTCAAGAGTGGATCTTGATGTCTTTTCTTTTTAGATCAGTATTGGAGCACTTTCTCTTTTGAATAAAAGGTAACATATGTTAATTGTATATATTCATATATACAATTTTTTATTCAGTGTGATATTTCCATACATGCCTATAGTGTGCACTCATGAAATCTACCCTCTCTCTTTCCACCCCACTCTCCCCACACCCTTCCCAATTTCTAGTAATCACTATTTTACTTTCAGGTAGACTTAATTTTTTTTTTTTAATCTTTCACACATGAGAGGAAACATAGTGTGTTTCTGTGTCTGGATTCTTTCACTCAACACAATGCCCTCCAGTTCCATCCATTTTGCTGCAAATGACAGGATTTCATTCTTCTTTATGGCCAAATAATACTCCATTATGTTTATATTAATTAAAGAGAATTTTCCAAAGAAGAAATTCTACTTAAGTCTCTTCTTATATAGGACTATAATGCTTTAATAATATATGCCTATTACATATTATATGTTACCTAATATATGATACTAATTATTTAAGTATCTTATGCATACTTATAGAGAATCTGGTAATTATACTTTTTTTTTGTCTCACAAAAACTTTAACACACTTTGAGTTTATTTTGCTTTTGCTTTTGTATGACTTGAAGTATGCTATGAGTTAATGTAATCTGGATTGCTTGATGCTTCAAGAGGTTTTATGTGCCTCTTCTTTAGGAAGGTCTGTAATTTAGACTAGGAAAGGATTCTCTGTTATGGTGATGGTCAACATGGTGATAATCTCTGACGAACAATTTGTAATGTGTCCTTAATTCAGAAAGATTAAAACATATTTTTGTAGGTCATAGTGCCATACTTGTTGGCGTGAGATATCAAATGTGTTTATTTTTCTAGCATAACAGGATCAATTTTCCCTCAGCTTTATCTGAAGGCTCCTCTTTTATCTACCCTTTGAATACTGGGGCTTCTTTGGCTTTTCTTTTCTCTTTTCCTCTTCTTAGAAGAATATCATGAACTGAGTTCCCACTGTGTGTGTATCAGGTCAGGACCCTCAGTGTGCAGCTGAATACACTGCGCACTGCACAGTCCCAGGAAGTGACATTCTTTGCCCCACTTCTAAGACTTGTATGGTGCAGGTATTCTTGCCCCAGTAGGCATTGTGCTAGCTACTTTACAAACCTCTAATTTGCTCTCGTTACAACTTACAAGATAAATATCAACCATCCTTCTTATTTTTTAGAGGAAGAAAACTGAGTGTATGTTAAATAACTTCCATAAAGTTACATAATGATGAGTGGGCAGTAGAGTTTGTGTAGGTGCAAAGCCTCTCCTTCCCTCTGCAGTAGGCTACGTTTTGTGGGTGACCTTACCTCTGTTGCCACCACCTAAATGACAGTCATTCCTAGGGGGCTCTCCTCCCAGATCTCTCTCTTCTGTCACCTGCTAGGCAGTTCTTCCAGTATGCCCAGAAGCTCTTGACATACTGCGGGATTAGAATCACCTTCTCAGAGAAACCTTCTTTGCTTCTTCTCATCAACCCCTTCCTTTAATTAAATGATTCTCCTCTGGGCTCCCAGGACGCATGGAGCTTCAGACCATTTTATCCCTCATATAGCATCCTGATCACTGAAGGCTCGCCTGACTTCTCTCTTGGACTGAGAGGGCTTTGAGGGTGGGGACCATTATTGAACTTACCTTTATCTGCCCAGCAGGACACATTTTATCTGAGAGGAAACCACTAGCATGCTGGAGGGAGAGAATATTCATGTTGTGCACTCCTCAGGCAGATTGGAAAGAGTTATTTTCACTATATAGTCTGTCTGTAGGGTCTTCCTCAATTCTGACCACAACTTTTGTAAATTTGCATGGTTGAAAACAATCCGTGGTGATGTTACCCAATTATACAAAATATTTGTGACGACAGTCTGTGTGATTATTGCCCAACCCGTGTTTTCATTGATACTGGCAGCAGCACCTTACCTTATTCTGCTGATAAGAGATGATAACTTAATTGCATGGTAATTTAGAAAGTGGACTCTGTGTTGAACTTTGGTTTAAGGCTCAGAAGATGTGCAGCCAACTAATGAGTAAACTAACCTCTGAGGAGGTGCCTTGTTTATCTTTCCTGTTTCCTGTCCACCAACTATGGCAAGAAAATTCCTTGAGGTAGATTAGCTCAGGACCTAAGCCACTGCTAAATCTGAAGTCAGACATCCCTCAGGGAGGTTAACATGAATATGTACCTTTCTTGTGTAATGCAGATTTAGTTTCTGTTCCAGCTCTGGTCTGGTTTGGGCCAGCCACTTAAATCTCCCTGACATCAGCTTCCTTGTCTTTAAAATAGGGTGTTTGGATTAAACTAGCTAGAAGGACTTGGCAAGTCAAATATCCTTTGAGTGTATTACTTTGGGTCCCTACTGTGCATTCTCTTATTGGCTTATCTCCCTGGTCCTCCTCTTCTTCCTCCCCTACTGGTGGGCTGCTCCTCCTACCTGTCCTAGCATCACACACTGGTGATATGCCTAGTCCTTCAGTACTTGGCTTTGGCCTAGAAGTTTGTTTGGACATGAGTGGATTGCTTGTGTCCTTGGGAACCCTGTCTGCTGTTGCTACCTTACTGTACATAGAAGACTTGCAAGTCCCTTTTTTTAGGAAGAACTTTCCTGATGATGGTTGTGAAAGTGAAGTGAGGTCATCCACGGAGCCCCAAAGATTCCTGTGTCAAGAGGAGGGACCTTTTAAATGGCAACAGACCTGGCCCCTGATCTTGACCTGTGCCTCGTGGAGTCAATAGGTCTGCCATCCATGGCAAACAACACATAAATTAAGTGGCCAGAGTTCTGGAGGGAGGCAGGCATGTCAAACTGTTGTGGGATAACCCGGTCCCACACGTGGGTCCTTGGCTTCCGTGAAAAAAAGAATTTTAACATGTGCCATTTAGGAACAAAAAGTAGGAATTTATTTAGGAAAATAAGGAAAGGGGGAGAAAAACGGGTGAGCAGGCATCTTCCTGGCCAGACCCCTTTCCCAGGTCCAAAGAGAGGCCGAGGCCGTCTTTTATAGGCTTTCAAGAGAGGTGGGCACAGAAGAAGTCTGGACCTCCTCCTTCTTCCAGGTATTGGTGGGCAACAGGTAGGCAGTCCAAAGTGGGCCCTCCTCTTCCTCAGGTTAAGATGGGTGTTTCAAGATGGGTCTGACCTTTGTCCTGAGTGTCCGGTGGGGGCTGGGATTCAGGGGATTAAAAAGGTGTGGCCCACTTAGACTTTTTTAAGATTGAGCATACCCTATAGGGTGGGGTCAGCTAAAACTCTCCAGATTTTAAAACTATATCTCTCCCTTCCCTCCCAATGTCTCCTTTCTGCCTAAATTTTATTCCTTCTGTCCTACATCAAAACGATCCTACTGCTTCGGAACTATCTTGTTACCTTTGCTTTAACTGAGGGCACAACTAAGTCACCGCATGATTTTGGAAGAATTGTTGGCAAAGTACTTGAAGTGAAATAATTATAAATGGGTCTCTATTTTATGAGGCAAACGGAGACTGTTCCTGCCTCAATTTGCCTATATTCTAGTTTTCCCAGTAAACGCCAAAGGACAAAGCAGGGGCAATCTATTTTGGGTGTGTGTGTGTGCATGGGGAACATTTCTGTGCAAACAGTTCCCTGGCGAGGTGGGAAGGCAGGTCTGAGTTGCTGGAAGAAACACTCAAGGGCTGCAAAGGAGGGAGAGGAAGGGTAGCCTGGGAGGTTCCCTGCAGAGAAAGCAGCAGCCTAGCTGAGACAGGTCTCAGCCAGATGAAGGGCACGGGGCTGGGGCTGCAATCTGCACACCCGGTTCCCGGTCCCTGCAGCCCTCCTGAGAGAACTCCCGAAGGTCCTGCTCAGCGCAGCGGTCGCAGGAGGCCTGAGCTGCCCACGCGCCTGCAGTCGGGTTCGGACAGGGTTAAGGCCATCACCTGCCGTTGGAGTGCGACCCAGATAGGAAGTAGGAAGTGCGGCGCCTGAGCTTCCTGTATAAATAAACGCGGCCCCAGGCCCGGCTGGCCCCACGCTAGCTCCTCACAGCCCGGGCTCACAGCTGCCTGTCAAGGCCAGAGGGCGGGCCCGGGCTCCTCCTCCGCCCCGCTGATAGGTCCAGGCGCGCCAGTCCTCTAGCAATCCTGCAAAGTGAAGAGCTGTCACCGCAGAGCGCGGAGCCTGGGCAGAGAATGAGAGAGCGCCTCCGCCCCGGCGTGCGAGCAGCCTGGGCTGGCTGTGCGCGCAGGACCAGCTAGCTACCAAGAAGCCCGGGGTCCGAGAGACGCGGCGCGCCTGCCAGGTAGGTCCAGAGAGCTTGTCAGCAGCCGCTGGCGCTGCAAGCCGGGGATGGTGTTAGTCCAAGAGACAGAAAAGGACGGGAGGACGGGAGACTGGCTGTGACACCATGGATCTCGGCTTTATTTTCTGCTTCCAGTGCTTAAACCGTAGAGAATTGCATGCATGTGGAATGCCTTAAACACCTGTTAACTTTAAAAAAAAAAAAAAAAGATGGTCTTTGTAAAGGTAAGGAGAAATTAGTTTCATTTCTAATAAAAGGTCTCTTTAGAATGTATCATAAAATTGAAGATTAGATCAGACCTCCCTTGATCTTGAGGGGAGACCAAAAGTTGGCATGGTCTTGGATGCCTACCTTGTGTTGTTTGGAAATGCACGGCCAGATATGGACACACATAGCTCTGAAGATGTTGTGTTCACCAGGGAATCTTGGCCATGCATTACGATGGCTATTTTGTCACATGATGATTAATAAAACAGAATTCAACTCTGATCCTGTTCTCAAGTGTAAGTTAAAATGAAACTGATTTTAGTTTCAACAGGGAAAAGGTATCTTTTGCTTAGCCCTTTCAGGACTTCTTTTGCTTTTCTTCTTAGTTTCAGGGATTTTGCTGTCACCCTACTCCTGATGTATCTACTTCTTATGTTCAGATTTCTCAGGATGAATTCCTCTCTGAGTAAATGTTCTCTTTCTTCACGCTTCCATTGGAGATGGGCAGTTTCTTGTTGCTTTCTGTCTGTCCCACATATCTTACCAAAACACAGACTAGGGATCCTACTAAGTACTATCAGTGTTTCTTCTGGTTTGGCATTTGGGGCAGTTATTTGGACACCAAGGGGTATGAATTAAAGGATAATGTATGTAACATTTCTGAAGCAGCAGATTAGGGGTGTCTATCCCCAGAAGCAAAAAATAAATGAACTTTGGGATGACTCAGTTTTTAGGGTGTGGATAAGAGGCAGAGGAACCTGGCCAGTCTTAACTGAGTTGCTGGCTAATTAAAGTATCTACTGGAGCTCTCACTGAACTTAGCCTCTTGGTCCCTGGTCCCTTCCATGCCTTGTCTTACTTCTCTCTGGCTCCTGTCTCCTCCTTACACTGTCTGTTCAGGGTAGCAGTCCTTTAAGTATTTCTAAAACTCTCTTGAGAAGAGGATGAGAAAAAGAAAGAAACCTATTTGCAGAGGCGCACAGCCACTTGGAAATAATTGTATTATGAAATCCGGAGCTGATTTTCCTCCCTCCTCCTCCTCTGCCCTTGCTTGTGTTTGGCTGGTATTCCTTGCTGTGGACATCAACTTAGAAAAATGGGAGACCCCCCCCCCATGTTTCAGAAGTTGCCTCTAACTAATTGACTGTCTTGATGGGTAAAAACATACTAGGTGGCCGTGTGTGGTGGCACATGCTTGTAATCCCAGTACTTGGGAGGCTGAGACAGGAGGATCCAGGTTAGTGAGACCCTGTTTCAAAATAAAGAATAAAAAATAGGACTGGGGGTGTAGCTCAGAGGTAGAATGCCCCTGGGTTCAATCCCTAGTATTGCAAACAAAATAAAACAAAAGAAAAAAAAACAAACCCAAACCAAAAGCAAAAAACAAAAAAAACAAAAAAACAACAAATCAGGTGAACACGTATAGAGAATATGAAAAAGATGTAGCAGAATTGGGTTGCTTGGCTTTTTATTTAAAACAAACAGAAGAAAAAAAAACCCTAACCCTAAATACCCCCATACTAACTACCCTAGATAACTTGCTCTTGCACTACTGTGCTGGAAAGAAGGGTTGAATGTGGTCAAGCACCGTTCATTTACCTAGCGTTTTACAAATATTTGCAGTCATGATGCCAAATATCTTTGTGCTGAGCCCTGAAGAACATTTCCAGCATTCAGAAACCCTGTTCCCATGAATGGCTTCAGTTCATTGGCAAATTAAAGGCATCCAGGTTTCCAAACGAGGTCTGTTTAAGACGTGTCTTTTAAAAATAATCAGTTTCAGGGTCTTAGATCATGCACCAAGTTTTTCAGCTAAATTCCACAGCAAAGAGAAAGTATGCTCTCTCTCTAGAAATAGAGTTTATTTTATTTATCTAGTAAGACCATTTCACTTCCTGGAAAACATCTTTCTCTTCATCAGTATGAGTATTTTTAACCTGAGAAAGTGTATCTAAAATTCCCTTTCTTGAAAAGTCGCTTCAATATTTTGGGTGTTTAGGAACTCTATGTGTATGTCAGAGTCATTTCCCTGAAGTGTTTCAGCCAGTCCTGGCTTCTGTGTTTCCCCTGGCCTTGACACATGACATTACTTTCCTGTTGAGTGAGATTCTTAGTATTTGCTATCTCCAGCTTGAGGTAAGATCAGGAATCATGCCGAACCCAGATGTAAGTGGAAGAACAAAGTCTGAACAGTTTTGGAACGAAACCTACTTTGTGCAACTGATTATTTTGGATGTGGGACAAGGACTAAGCTGCCGCTTTGGGAAGTGGGTATCTGCAGCTACTGCTCCTGAGTACCGAGACATCACTTTCAGCCTTAACTTGTATGATTTTCTTCCTTCCTTCCTCCCTGCCTCCCTCCCTGTACTGATGATTGAATTCAGGGTCATTCTACCTCTGAGCTGCACCCCCAGCCTTTTTTATTTTGAAACAGGGTCTTACTAAGTTGCTGAGGCTGGCCACGAATTTACAATCCTCCTGTCTCAGTCTTCCAAGTGTTGGGTTACAGGCATGTGCCATCATGTCCAACTCTGCCTTAACTTGTAGAAGCTCCTTTGCTATACCAAATTATGAATATTTTAGCTTTGGAATTATTGAAAGCGAGTGCAGATGAGAACCAAGCCTTTGATGTTTTCTCTCCTCTGTGCACTCTCAGAAAAGTTACCTACTATACTATTGAGTGACTACTATTTGCCAGGAACTCTGCTAGATGTTGGGGATAATAAAGATATATAAGATGTGAGCTCTGTCCTGCAGGTATTCTCATAATCTTGGCAAAGACTTTGGACTAGGGTGGTAAATCTTAATTCATGTTGTTTTTACATGAAAAATGGTGGGAAAACTACTTTGATATTTTCATCTTGATTGTGTGTGTGTGTTGTTGTTGCTTTTAGTTTGTCTTAGTAATGTTTCTCTGATGCCACTTAAACACTTAAATGTCACTTAAAGAGGTATAATAGCACCTAAGGTAATTTAATTAATGTTTTAATCTTAATTTATTTTTTCACCTTTAGGCATGTGTGGGAGGTTTTGGAATAATGTGTGTGTGTGTGTGTGTGTGTGTGTGTGTGTGTGTGTGTGTGTGTGTGTATTGCTGGGGATTGAACTCAGGGACATTCTATGTCCAAGCTACACTCCCAGCCCTATTTTATTTTTATTTTTATTGTACTGAGGATTGAACCCAGGGGCATTCTACCTCCAAACTACACCCCCAGCCCTATTTTTTATTCTTCATTTTGAAACAGGATCTCACCAAGGTTCGGAGGGTCTCACTAAGTAGCTGAAGCTGGCCGCAAACCTGTGATCTTTCGGTCTCAGCCTCCCGAGTACTGGGATTACAAGAATGCGCCCCCATACCCGGCTTATTTTTATTTTGAAACAGTGTCTCAATAGGTTAATGAGTGTTTCACTACTTGATGAGGCTGTCCTTGAACCTGTGATTCTCTTGTCTCAGCCTCCCAAGTACTGGGATTATAGGCATGCACCGCTATGCCTGGTTGGACTATCATTTTATTTATATTAATGTGGCATTTGTGGTTTGGTTGGTTGTCCAGTACTTCTAAACCCAACTCAACCCATCATATTGTAGGGTTTTTTTGTGTGTGTGATACTGGAGATTGAACCCAGGGACATTCTACCTCTGAGCTACATCCTCAGCCCTATTTTTTTTTTAATTCTTTATTTTGAAACAGGGTCTCACTAAGTCACGGAGAGCCTCACTAAGTAGCTGAGGCTGGCTATGAGCCTGGGATCCTCCTATCTCAGCCTCTCAAGTACTGGGATTACAAGTTTGTGCCACCACACCCGGTTTGGAGAATTTATTAAAAAATGGAAAACTTACTAGTTTCTCATTCCTCTGGAGTCATGAATTTGAGTCCTATCTCTTAGTCAACTCATTCTTTGTTTTTCTTGGGAAGACAGAATAAGATAACTCCTCTCCTTGATGGATGTGGAGCTTGAAACCATAAACCCAATGGTTCTCCTGTATAACTATTGAAGTCATCTGTTGACAACCTCCTCAACTAGTTCTCCCTTCGTAAGTAGGGACTGGGTTTAATTGCCTTTATGTTCCTACCACCTAAGATGTGTAGAATCTCGTTCTTTGTGGGTTGACTTTGCTTCCTGCGTTCTGGGTTCCTGTTATAAGAAACGTATTTGGCAAAGATGTGTAAAAATATACACCCGGATCCTTGCTCAGTGGGAAAGGGAGGAGAACCTGCTTCCAAACTGGTTTTAAACTTGCTTCTAATTAAAATTTCTATATGAAGCTTTTAACCTTTGCAGAAGGGGTTGAAATTTACATGTGCTTTTATTCATTTGGAGAAAAAATTTCGATTTAGATATTCATGCTTTAGTGACTATGTTTCCTGGTAATGTCCTGACTAGAAAAATCAGCCTGAGTCCTTCTCTAGGGGCTTTCTGAAATACCCCTTCTCCTTGATCTGTTAATTACATCATTGTCTGACCTGCCCGTGAGTGGCATTTGTTCCTGCTTCTGGCTTTGTTGTTATGCCAGGCAGGGGGAAGGAAATTATTCAGTAGGGCTGTATAAATAATTGTGGGAGGCAGGGGAGCCACTGATTAGAAAAGAGTGGGCAGGGCACAGTGGTGTTGAGGAGGGAGCTACAGTGATGAATGTGAAATTATAATGCCAAAAAGATTGGTCTCACATTTGCTTCTACCTTCTTTGACAAGTTTATATTGTTAGGAAGGCTGGGGATGGTTTTCTGCCTCTTGGGCCTTGCCCTGAAGTATAATGAGAACATGGAAAGAAGGTCACAAAAAAGAGGAGTTGTGCTTTTTAGAAAAAGGAGGAACATTTTACAAATGTTCAAATTTGATGTCTCAGAGGTCCTGTTCTCTACTGGGTTTAGAGTTAGCTTCATACAATGTCATGTATTTTGTTGGCCATGTTCTCATACCTCCTATATATATATATATATGCATATGATATATATGTATATATTATATTTTTTTTTGAAAAAAGTAGTTCTCATTAAAATAATTGTCATGGACTGCATTCATATCCTAATTTTAAACAGCAAAGAGATTTGTTTAGAAGAGATTCTTGTTAATATTTAAGATGCTCCTCTTTCCTAATGGAGTATCTGTTCTTTCTGCACACAAAAGTGGTTAATAGGGACACCCAGTCATGTGCCATGTGATAACGTTTCAACCAATGGTGGACCGCATGATGGTGGTCCCATAGATGACAATGGTGTGAAAAAACCTGTATCGCCTAGTCATGTTATAGCTGGTAGTGTGACGCATTCCTTATGCGTTGGTGGTGCTGCTGGTGTAAACACACCTACTGCACTGCCAGTCCTATAAAAAGCACAGAGCGTACAATTATGTATGGTACGCAATTCTTGGTAATGATAAGATGGGACTATGTTACTGGCTTATGCATTTACTGTGTTATGTTTTTTATGGTTATTTGAGAGTATACACCTTCTACTTATTAAAGAAAAAAAAAGTCTACAATAAAGCTGGATGCCATTTCACATGGGCAGCAACTTCACACATCATGTGTTTCTTCCATCTCTTTATCGCATCAAGAGGCCACAGGGGATGTCCCAGGCCATCGAGGTTTGTGTAACACACTCTGCGATGTGCACACAATGGCGGAAGTGCCTAATGAGGCAGTTCTTGGACCCTGTCCCTGTTGTTAAGCGACACATGACCGTGTTTGTATGTCAGTTCCATTTTAAGAAGACAGTGGTCTGCAAGTTCCAAAGTTATGATCCTCTTATCTGCCCCGAAACTTTTGAGATGAAGATGTTTCAAATGGAGGAATTGTGGACTTAAATACTTCTGCATCTCTTGATTTCCTCTGAATGAAGCTGTGGGACTGGAGAGAACAGAAGCTCCCTCTTCTACCACACAGCACAGGGTGACAAGCAGTATCTTACAACACTGCCCCCTCGCAGAGCCTGGGGAGGGAGCGTTCACTTCCCTTACATCCAAGAACCAAATATTTCTTGGGTTTGCTTATGCCAGAGGATATTTTCTAATCTGCTTTATTATTGAAAGTATGACAAAGCATGCTATATGTGATGCCATGTATGTGCTTGCTGGCCTTCATTATTCTTTTAAAAAGCAATTAAATAGATATAAGATAGACTTGAGCTGGATGTGGTGGTGCATGCCCATAATCCAGTAGTTGGGAGGCTGAGACAGGAAGACTGCAGTTTCCAGGACAGCCTCAGCCACTTAGCGAGACCCTGTTTCAAAATGAAAAAAAAAAAAAAATAATAAAAAGGCTGGGGTGAAGCTCAGATATAGAATATTCCTATAGAGTTCAACCCCCAGACCAATATATATTGCACTTCTCTGACTACTAATGAGACTGCCTCTGTTCTATTCGTTCTTGTGCTCGGAGGTTGCCTGTTAGAGCTCATTTTCTGATTTTACTGATCTGCACCGGTTCATCTTGTCCCTGAATGACGGGAGCACCACCGGTCAGAGATGCAAACACTAAGCAGAGACAGGACCCTGGCTGGCACGGAGGCTGCTGTGAGCCCTGGCCTCTCGGGCAGCTCTTGCTCGCAGTCGGTAAGTCCATCTTGTACTCCATGCTCTGTAAGGAATAGGGACGTCAGCACATCAGCTCATTGCCGATGATGTCCAGCACCTTACTAGCCTCAGCCAGTACCATTTGAGTCGCCCAATAGCTTCTGTTAAGAACAAAAATGAATAACTAAATGAACCATGCTGCTGGGCAGAAGTGTGAAGGGCCACACAATACAGTCAGCCCTCTGTATCCTCAGAGTCCACATCCATGGATTCCACTACCCGTGAATTGGAGATCTTCAGAGGAAAAGTGTTGAGTCTGTACTGAGCATGCACAGACATTTTTTTTCTTGTCACTATTTCCTAATACAGTGTAATAGCTATTTATAGAGCATTTACATTGTACTAGGTGTTACAAGTAATCTAGAGGTGATTTAAACTACATGAGAAGATGTGTACAGGTTCCGTGCAAATACTGTACTATTTTGTATAATGAACTTGAGCATCTGCGGATTGTGGCATCTGAAGGGGGTCGTGGAACCAATGTCCCAAGGGACGAATGTACTGATTTTTATACTGTTGGATGAGAACTAGTTGCCTAGCCTGCGGTTCTTACTTGGAATTGGAAGAGCTTTCCTAACAAGGCAGAGCCGGGTCTTTTAGACTGCTGCCTTTTTCTTTCCGCGGGAGCAGGACTTGTTGCCCTTATACAAGGCAACCCTTCAGCCTTACAGCCCCACCGCCTACCCTTCCTGAAAACCTCCCTCTGCCAGCTCCCTCCCTAGTTGTGCATTCGCATCTGTTCTTCCAGCTACTTCAGAGAGCATGGCTCTGTTTCTTTCCAGGGCATATAAACATTTTAAGAGAACTCTTCTGTCTTCTGTTCTAGAGTAAAACAGACCTCCATAGCATAGCCTGGAATTAGGGCCTCTGCCCAGAGCACCTGGAGTTTTACTTCCATTCTGTTCCATTAGTGATATCCAGATGATTCATTTTGGTAGCTTTTTGTTTCTCTTAGTCTCTTTAATTGTGCTTTATCAATTTATCTAAATTTTCCAAGCATTTGTAAGCATTCCTAAATAACTTGATCAGCACCCCGATAAAACACCGTCCTTTCCAATTATACTATCTTTTTCTGTGCAAGGGGAGCTGTTTTGATTTGGGGTAGTCCAACAGACATAAACTACATTAGTTAAAAGTGCTCTGAATGCTGGCTGTCTCACCCTCTGCGTTTTGGAAGCAGATTGCTTTTTCAGGCCGCCAGCAGAATATGAAAATTCCCCTTACATCCTGTGCTCCACGCACAGCTTCTGAAGTATTCCTTTCTTTGGCAATTCTAATGAAAACACAGGAGGGGAAAAGTGGCTTTCCTGTTCTCTTCCTATCAGATAGTACTTGCTTCTCATATAATGAACACTTTATAGCGCAGGAGACACTCTTGGAGCAGGTAGAGCGGCCGGTTCTCTTTCCCTGGTAGTTGATTGCACAATGAGGTGGTTCTGAGTGACTTTCCTTCCCTGGGCAGCCTGGGCAGTCTCTCCTGCTATAAGCAGTATATGTAAGCTGGAGAAACCTGCCACCAGTCTTAGAAAGTATAAACCTAAAGGCAGCAGCTGCCAGGTTTCTGGCCAGCATGCTTCCTATAGTAGTCTCTGCTCCAACTTTTTTTTTCCCAGGGGATTCTTGACAGCCAACCAGAGGCACATTTACATCGGTAAATAACTGTACAAGTGATTAAAAGTGTTGCCTTTTAAAACTGACTGGCAGGGTGGCTAATTCAAGTACTTTCTTATCTTAAATCAAAATGTGAGGTATGAGGTAGGACGAGTAGAGCAAGTCAGCAAGCCAGTAAGAGTGAGTTCACATCTCTCTGGAAGGCTTCTCTTGCAACCTGGGGAGGCATGGGGTGAATAGCCTGTGTACCTGTCAAGGTGTGGCTGCTGGGAGGGACAGGAGGAGCTAGGAGGGTATCCCCAGTCCTCCTAGATTCATGTCTTACTAGGCTGTTTTGGGGGGTGAGGTAGGTTCTGCGGTTGGTAGTTTTATGTAATAGAGGCTGAAGAATTATTTGGAGGGGAGTGTTCTGGGAATTGAACCCAGGAGTACTGTCCCCTGAGCTATATCCCCAGCCTTTCTTATTTTCATTTTTATTTCAAGACAGAGTTTCACTAAATTGCCCAGGTTGGCATTGAATTTGTGATCCTCTTGCCTCAACCTCCCAAGTAGCTGGGACTACAGAAAATCAGTAGCTCAGAGGTAGAATGCCCCGTGGGTTCAATCTCCAGTGCTGTCCCTGCCCCCGCCCCCCATAAATGAGAAACCTAGGAAACTCTGCAATCCTTCACAAGCATCTCACACATAGGGAAATCCAGGATTCTCCTGTTCGATGCTTGCAGAACTTGATTTCTAATGAATCAATGGTGAAAAGATTTTTTGTTTTATATATATATATATATATATACACACATATATATCAATGTATATATTTTATGAAGTGCTTGCTATGTGTCATTCATTTTTTAAACATTCATTGTTGATTTTGCCCAAAGTGCAAAACCCAAAGTGCCAGTTTTCCATCTGTGTACCATGTGGACTTAGGTTCCTGTGACAGTTCCAGGGTGGCAGTGAGGGGTGGGGGTGGGGGGTATAGGGGAACTAGCTCTGGGTTTCCCACTAGGCACTAGCACCAGTCTACCATAATTTCTTTAATACAGTGGTAGTTGGGTTAAGATTTTGTTTTTATGAAATGCCATTGCTTGAAAAATGTTTGAACACCATTACTTCAGGGAATCGGCATGACCATAGCAGGAAAATAAATCACTTCTTTTTGAAGAATCATTCTGGATTATTCATATCTCAGAGAGATGGCATATGTGACTTCTTCCCTGTATCTCTGTGAGTCACAAGTACCCTGTTGGAATGCTTAGAATTCTTTATTTTTTTTTATTTTTTTATTTTTTTATTTTTTTGCGGGTCTCGGGATTGAACTCAGGGGCATTCAACCTCCGTGCTACACCCCCAGCCCTATTTTTTATTCTTTATTTTGAAACCGAGTCTCACTAAGTTGCGGAGTTCCTCACTAGGTAGCTGAGGCTGGCCGCGAACCCGGATCCTCCGGTCTCAGCCTCCCGAATGCTGGGATTACAAGCGTGCGCCACCAC
>PVLC010000346.1:0-68224 GCA_004027655.1 Graphiurus murinus | reverse complement strand
AATTCTTTATTTTTTAAACAAAAACAAAATGGGTCTCTGCTGCATTAAAAGTTTTTATGCCATAAAAATATTTTTAGAGGTTGGGGGTGTAGTTCAGTGATACAGTATGTGCTTAGCATGCTTGAAGCCCTGAGTTCCATCCCTAGCACCAAAAAAAAAAAGGCCAATTAAAATATATTTTAATTTTTTTTACAACTTTGATTTCATAGCCTATAGGCACTTGACTCACAACCTCGTAAGGTGAAGAAACTTTTGTGTATATGCCACAATATACAATTACATTTCAGATGGCATCAATGAACACAATCGCTAACTCTGCTTTTGAAAAAAGATTACTTCTAAGTGGTATATGGTTATGTCTTTCTTATGTCAAGACCATGTTAAAAAATTGGTCTAGTTCCTATCTCCTTCTAACAAATAATCTCGGGTGAGAGCACACAAAGCAGTTGGCTGTCTTATGGGACACAAGAGTGGCCGCACGGGATTGGCTATTTATAACACCTTCCTGCAGTTGGCTTTTGAGCGTGATTGACCTTGGGAGGGGGGCGGTGGATCTGGGCTGTGTCATTTCCCATTTTCTCTACTCTGGAAGCATTTACTGACTATAGTTCTTTTTTTTTTCCCTTGTTGTTTCACTTGGGAATTATCTTTTTGAAGGAAAGATAATCCAGAATGTGTTGTATAAGCAGTGTTGAGAAAACAGAAGGCAGCAGTTGGTGGAAGTCCTGACCCTGGGAGTGTGAACTGCAAATCTGAGAGTCTTGGAGGGAGAATCTAGTGATTGTCTAAGCAGACTGGGAAGAGGAAAGAGGCAGCATCATTCATGTTTACCCCAACACTGACCCTAAACAGAAGTCAGGTTTTTTTTTTAATCTCAAAATCCTAAAGTTGATACACAAGTTGATTTGACTTTAATTTGCTTTTGAATGATAGTTCCTCAATAGTTAATGGAATAAAATGCTGTGTCTTGAACCTTACTGGGCCTTCACCAAGAAATATGTCTTCCATATTGGAAGTGAATCATCAGTTAGCTTCCTATTTATTTTATTTTGAGTCAAGTCTATTCTCAAGGAATAGGCAAAAAACCTACTAGTAACACTTTCTGTTACTAGAGTTAGTAACTGTTGACTTTGGCAAACAGACAAGCAAACATCTCCTTTTTTCTTTCCATCCAGTCCAGTGTATTTTTTCCTCTTGTTTTAGCACTTTTGTACCCATACGTAAGTCATGCTTCTCATCACCATGTTTTGATCAATGAGGAGCCACATATATGAAGGTAGTCCCACAAGATGAAAATGGGACTGAAAAATTCCATCACCTAGGGACATCACAGCTGTCATAATGTAGCTCTACACATTACGCATGTATTTGTGTAGTGCTGTTGTAAACAAGTCAACAGCAATGCCAGTCATATAAAAGTATAGCACATATAATTATTTACAGTGCATGATAACGATGATAAGCGACTATGTTAATGGTTTATGTTTTTACTTTTTATTGCTATTTTGGAGTGTGCTCCTTCTAATGATAAAAAATTTGCTGTGACACAGCCGGCAGTGTTAGCAGCAGCCTCATGCATCTCATGCTTACTGTTTCTCTTGGTTGCATTATTTTCTCTTGTGCTTGATCTAATCTCACATTGTTTCATTCATCATAGTGCTAGGAGCAATAGGCTAGATATGTAGTAGGCTATAACAACTAGGTTTGTGAAAGTACTGTCTATGATGTTCATGCAATGAAATTACCTACTGACACTTTCCTCAGAACATAGACCTGTTGTTAAACAACACATAACTGTATTATCGTTTAAACCGTCACGGGGCTAGATAGCAACTGCCACACTTAAGTAATTTTTTATGCCAGAAATTGGTAGAGAAAGAGATTGATTCTTGTAGGGGTAGAGGTATTCGCAATTGTTTCTGCGGCAGAATCTGTTACAACTGGCCACACTCTTTTAAAATAGCAAGAACCTTAGGATTTTATTTAATCGGAACATGAAATGTCTTAATCTGATATACAATGTGCATGTGTGGGAAGATTATTTTCATAGTTGTTTCACCTCTTTTAATGATAAAGATTCTGAAATAAAAACAATCTAGTTGGAGAATGTTGGTTGCAATTTTTCAGTACAAAGGTCTCTTTTCCTGTGGTCATATCATGTGTAGAGACAAATATTTCTCTGCAGCTTCAGGAGCTTTTAGGACAGCTGTGGTCATGGACTTCTCTCTTCCCCCACTTCACCCCTCCTTACAATATCCACTTAAGAGGCAGCTCTGATGTAAGGGATCAGGCCCTAGGAGAAGCCAAAAGGTGGAGACTCGTGTTATGTGCTGCCATGTACAAACTCTGGATGACGTATCTTTTCTATGCCTCAATTAATCTGTAAAATGAAGAAAACAACCATCATGATTGCAAAAGATTTAATGAAAGAAGATATGTGGAGACATACAGGGAACATTGACACTATTTCAATTTTTTTTGTTTTACAGAAAATTTACCATTTTGCCCATTTTAGAGGTACATTTCAGTGATGTTAAGTACAGCCATCACTACTGTTCATGTCCAAAACTTTTTCATCATCCCAAGCAGGATCTCTGTACCCATTAAACAACGATTCTTCATTTCCCCTTTCCACCAACTCCTGGTCACCTCTTGTTTACTTCCTATCTCTATAACTTGAACAACTCTAGGTACCTCACACAAGTAGAATGATTTGACATTTTTTGTCTGGCTTATTTCACTTAGTGTAATATTGTTAAGGTTCATCTATGCTATAGTGTGTCAGAGCTTTATCTCTTTATAAGGCAGAGTAATATTTTCTTATATGTAAATACTATAGTTTGTTCATTTATTTGTTGATGAGCATTGCAGCTGGTTTCACCTTTTGGCTGTTGTGAATAATGGTGCTATAAACATAGATGTACAACTATCTCTTCAAGACCCTGGTTTTAGTTCTTTTGGGCATAGACCCGGAAGTGGAATTGCTAGATCCTTATATAATTCTTTAACTTTTTGGATTGACATCCTATTTTTACATATTTTTTGAACCTGTTGAATTGCTCTTAGCGATGGAACTCTTAAATGATGTGTTTGTTAATAGTCATAATTCCTCCCCTCCCTGTTAAGCTTTATTAGGGTAAAAAATGACAAATAAAAATTGTATGCAATTGCAGTATATGATGTTATGTTTTGATACTATGTATGCATGTGAAATGAATAAATCAAGCAAATTAACAAATCATCACTTCACATATTTATTTTCTTGTAGATATTGGGGCTTGGACCCAGGGGTGTTCTACCTCTGAACTATACCCTCAGTCCCATTCTATTTTTCTAACTTTTGAAACAGGGTCTCACTAAGTTGCTGAGGGCCTCACTAAGTTGCTAAGGCTGGCCCTGTGATCCTTCTGTCTCAGCCTCCCATGTATTGGGATTACAGGTGTGTGCCACCTTGCCCAGCTGCTCTCAGCAATTTTTAAGTACATGATGTATTATTGTTAACTATAGTCTCCATGTTGTACAGTAGACCTCCAAATCTTATGGATCCTGTCCAGCTAACTTTGTACTCTTGGCTCACGTCTTCCCATCCCCCTACCATAGTGGGATTTTAATTCCCATGTGATGTGCATCAGGATGGTGAGGTAAAGTCAACTTAAATTGCAGAGCTCCAGGAACACCTTGCCAAGACCACAAGCTGTCCAAGCCTGTGGTCCTGAGAAATGCATTAGCTGTACTCTTAGCGGTCACTGAGGACCAGGATTCGCTCAGCTGGTCACCAAATGTGTTGGCTAAACAATGACTTTGTCAGTAGATGTAATATTTTCTGTTTTGGACCTTTCAGTAGGAATCGAAAAGACGGAAGAAAGCCGAAGAGGAGCTGATGGGCTCAGTTGGTGAGCTCCACTACCTCACCATGAGTGCCGAAAACCCCACACCTGGGGACCTCGCCCCGGCCCCCCTCATCACTTGCAAACTCTGCTTGTGCGAACAGTCTCTGGACAAGATGACCACACTCCAGGAGTGCCGCTGCATCTTTTGCACAGCTGTAAGCTCTTCTTGATGCTTTCATTATGGGAAGGTACAAAGGGAAACATTTTGAGAGTACAGGATACATGTCTGTGCCTTATTGAGAAGCCCAGGTTTGCTGCAAAATACTGCTGCTTTGGAAAGCAATCCTACCTTTGGGTCACTTTCTAAAGAGCATCTCAAATGGTGAATGCAATGTTTACTAGTTTTTTAGTAAGTATAATGTATATGTGAAACTTAATGATTAATTGAATAAGTAGAGCGTTCTTAAGGTGCCAGCTAAGGAGCAAAATATAGACCATTTTAACATGTTTTAGTTAACTACCATCTCTAAGAAGCTCACCAGATACTTTGAATGATGGAGAAACCAGTTAACAATTTACTTTCCTGAATTCACTTTCATATACTTGTGTATTTCCTATGAATCATGTGAGAAGCAATTGTTTTACTTTGTCCCTTCTTCTTTTCTTCTATTTTCATAATATGCTGAATGTTTTTTTGTTCCATAGGATAAAGAGGAATCTGTAGATCTCCAGGGGTAAGCTTGTCTCTTTCAGGTTGATGCCAGATCTCAATGGCTATAATCTTAATTATGAGTTTCCTTGGAGGCTGGTAGGTTAAGCAAAAAAGACTGGCAACAGACTGATGAGTTCCTATAAGATTCAAAGATGGTGAACGGGAATAATTATTTCTTCATTCAGGAACGGTTCTAGGTCCTGGGAAGGTAGAATATCATAGGGATACATTCATATCCATGTTTATAGCAGCACAATTCACAATGGCCAAATTATGGAACCAACCTAGGTGTCCATCAACAGAGGGATGAGTGGATTATAAAACTATAGTATATCACACAATGTTATTTTACTTGGCCATAAAGAAGAATAAAATTATGTCATTTGCATGACATAAATGGATGGAACTGAAGCATATTATTTTAAATAAGATTAGCCAGTCTCAGGAAGTGACAGGCCAGATGTTTTCATTCATATGTGGAAGCCAGAGAGAAATTGGGAAGCAAAAGGGACTTCAGATAAATAAGGGGAGATACTAGTAGACTAGTGGAAGGGGCTTGGGGGAGGGAGGTGAGGTGGTGAAAGGGAAGGCTGGATGAAGGAAACAATTTAAATAATGGTATGTTGATATATGAAATCATCAGTGCCAATTTCAGTATTATAAATGGGGAGGAGGAGGGAACTGGGTGGGATCAAGAAGGAAACACACTAAGTGCTGTGTGCATGTATATTTTTAGCACTCTGAACCTCATTATGATATATGATTACAACATACCAATAAAAAAAAGTTAGATTATTTAAAAAAAGGAATAAAACCCAGAATAGATCTTTGCTCTTAGGTGCTTATACTCTATCAAAGAAAGTTACACAATAAACAAAAAGCATTTCACATAGATTAGGTTATATAATATTGGGTAACAAGGGCTTAGGAAAAAATAGTCAGGGAGAGGGGCCTGGAGTGTGGGCCTGAGGGACGGCCAGAGAGTCCTGTTCGCGGTGTTTCTTTTTCCTCCTTTTGCCAGTGTGTGTTGCTTTATAGGAAGTGAGGAAATGACTTTGTCATCTCAGCAACTTCAGTTCTCTTTGGTCTTACTTTGTTTCTGAACAATGTCCCTCAGAAGTGACTATTTCTCTTGCTCGCACATTCCTGATCCTTGCTAGTCCTGGAAACAGATGAGTTGGAAGCAACATTTTTAAAACCACGATGGAAACTTGCTTTGAGGGTTCCTGGTGTTTGAAAGCAGGGTATGGGATTCAGTTTTTGCTATAAGATTTCAGAGCACAGAACTGAAGTTTGTGTGTCAACACTGGGTCAAGAATACAAAGCCAAGGTTGTATTTCTACTCAGAAACAGCTAAGGATGACATGTTATTGTTTCAATAGACTTTAGTTCTTAATGAAAAACAGCACAACTACTTCTCTTTTCTCCTTCAGCAACTTGGGAGTAGGAGTTAGTACAATTAGATTATTCTGTCATCTAGATTCCTACTTCCTCATTGTTAGCAGAAAATCAAATGGCGTGATATTTTTGGTACCCTTCCAATTTAGGAGCCTTTATGCCTATAAGCATTAACCTTCCCTGGCCCCTGTTAACCCATTACCTATGATCTACTAAAATAGTAAGCTGTACACACAGCTTACTGTGTATGTGTGTCTGTGTGTGTGAGAGAGATTACATTAGTGTCTGTGAATTTGCAATTAGAATCACTTGCTACTCTAACTTTTTTGGAATGCTATTTCTTTCTTTTTTTTTTTTTTTTAAGTAAAAATGTGTCTAGTACCTCCAGACTTTAGTTTGCATTCAAATTAAAGATATAAAATATCCTTTGAGCTTTCAAGGCTGAAAAGAAATTTGGACTTTTTTTGATATGAGATGCTCTCATAATTTCTGTTTTTAAGTTGGATTGGATGACATCTCCAAAATATTGGCTGGGAAAGACTCCTCATGCATACCATACTTTTAAGATGGTTTTCTTGGTTTTGCTAAGAACTCTTCCAGACCCACTCCCACCCCTGACCCTATGGAACTTTCCAATATAACGGTCCTCCTGCTAAATTTGGTGCTTACTGGTATGTTTTCAAGGATTTAATGAAGCTCTTTAAACATACTATTTTTGTCCTGTTCTCCCGAGAGTTATCCTTGGCCATTTTGCTGGGCGCTGAAATTCTTTTTGCATCCAAGGCCACTGTGCTTCAGGTCTAGCTCTGCCCCAGCTAAGCTATGTAATTGGGCAAATGATTAATCTCTTTGGTCCTGTGCTTACTCAGTTGTAAGATGAAGGTGCTAGGACCTTTCACAGTGCTACAACTAGGAGTGCATTATACTCTGGGAATGCCAATGGGCAGATGCGGAGATCTGAATTGACTATTCAGCATTAGCCAGCACATCCCCTATCCTCAGGGCCTTTAGGTAGGTTCTCCCTGACACCCATCCCAATTGTGTTCCATGAACCACCAGCTCTATTAAGCCAAGATGATCCTCAAGTAAGGTGTTCCGTAGTTGGATGAGTTTGGAAATGGCCATGTTCCCCGTCCTTCTCTTGGAGGGGAGGTAACGCCTGTTTTCACCTTAGAAAGCTCTATGAAATCTTACAGTGAAGAGGTGAGGAGGGGACCATGCTCCACTTCTCATGGAGCCTTTCCATCTGACTTGTCACCTTTTTAAGTGGAACACCCATTGACTTGACCACAGTGGTGTTCTGAAGAATGTTGCCTTAAGTTTTGTCATATAGTTAATCCTTGATTTAAATGACATCCAGAGAAAGGAATGTGATGGTTATTGCTTCAGATAAACCATCCATAAAACTAGTTTCTTATTAAAGGATGTTCTGTTTGTGAAGATAGTTTTTTTTTTTAACTATCTTTTAAGCTTTGATATCTAGAAGAAAGTATAGTATAAAGCAAGAGAAGTTGAATATATAAGTAAAAACTGGGCATAGCTCTGACTAGCATGACTGAAGTCCTAGAGCATAGGGTGTATTATGGAGCCAGAAGTTGACACTCTAGGGTTACAGAGAGGGGTGTTGCATAATTACTTGCTCTATTCTGATCGTTAAGTATCTGGGGGATGTCAGTCTACTAATGATATGCAAAGAGAAGCTGCCTCTTCTTTTTCTTGACTGTTGATTCAAATAATCCAAATATGAAAATTCAAACTTTCTGACTTTGGCAACTCACTCTTTCAGAAAATGCCACACAGTTTTAACTCAAGTGAAAGAAGAAAAATGTTGATGAAAGTGAGTTATCAAGGTAGTAAAAAGTTGTGGCTTTGCTCTCCTGTGGTCAATGTTTGCCTCTGATTTCTTTTGGACATTATTTCTGTCAGCTGTGAATTAAGGAATAATGAAAACACAGTTGTTGCTTGTTTTTATAACCCAGATAATTTCACCTGAAAAGAGTTGGTATGTTGGTCCTGGCCTATTTACCTTTCAGATTAAGGCAGGATGTGCTGAGCAAAAAGAAAATAAAGTCCAGCCATATTCTTGCCTTTTTTCCATTACATTTTATTGGCTCTAGGTAGTTAGAACTCCTTTTACTATTCATTTCTCTGGGCCAAATGGATTTTCCAATGTTTAAAAAGTGAGAGGAAATATAAAACTTTTTAGACCAAGCCCTTCCTTCCGTAGGGGCCTATTGGGTGACCTTTAAGAAAATCCCACAAATGGCCTGGGAGAAATTTACAGCTTGGGAAGATTCGCGTGTGCACATGCACGTAAGTGTGTAACTCTGAACTGAAGCACAGAGGCTGCATCAGCTCTTCCCTGGGTTCTGAGATCTGCCTTAGGAGAAAGGAACACCAGTTTCCTATTCCTCTGTCCTCCAGTGCAAAACAGCCTTGAGGTTAAGAGCGCAGATATAGACCCAGATTCAAGTTCAGGCTTTGCAGTTCAATGGTGTTTGATTTTAGATGAGTGCTTTGGCTTCTTTAATCCTTAGTTTCCTTGAATGTATGGCGGGGCAGGGAGATCTATCTTGACGTATTTGTTGTAGCAGGCATCAAAGGCAGAATCCTGGTAAAACGTCAGCGCAGAGCTGCACCCACAGTAAGCTGACATCCTTGTTCTTGCTTTCCTTCTGAAGTTCCATTGTAGACTGAACTGTTCTTTCGCAAATGTTTCAGAGAAAGGAAAGCCTGTAAATGTGACTTTATTTGACTGGATTCCTCATTAGACTTATATAAAATGGTGGTTATATATAGGGGATTCCAACCCTACCACTATTCTAAGACAACCACAGACCACCAATTGGAAGGAGAGAAAGAAAAAAAATATTTCTGTATGGATTTGTCCAAAGCATGGTTTACATCTGGACTTTTAAACTCAAGTTCCAAAAATGTGTGAGGAAAACAAAACAAAACAAAACAATACAACTTTAAAAGCGAATCAGTGAGTATGTATCTAAGGGATGTGAAACATTTAATGGAAAAGTTTTCAAACTACCATGTACTTAAGACCTGTTTACCTCCCTCCCTGAAGAACATAATAATAAATTATTTGTTGTCTTGATATGTTAGTGTAGTATGATTTTATTTATTTATATATTTATTTTTGTGGTACTGGGGATTGAACCCAGGGGCATTCTACCTCTGAGCTACACCCCCAGTCCTATTTTGTAATTTTTATTTTGAAACAGGGTCTCACAAAGTTGCAGAGAGCCTCACTAAGTAGCTGAGACTGGCCGTGAACCCGGATCCTTCGGTCTCAGCCTCCCAAGTACTGGGATTACAAGCGTGCGCCACCACACCTGGCTGTAGTATGATTTTAGATAGCTTTTATTTAGGAATCTCTGGGACTGCAAGAAACAATGAGGCATTTGATTACAGGCTAACATCACAGGACGTTTTTTGTCTCCTCTGCTGGTCATGTGACTTGCCAGTCTTTTCTGAATTCTCTAGCTTTCCAGATTCCCACATCTTCTATTACTAGTAGACAGACAGAAGCAAATTCTGCCTGTTTAAAGCACTCTATTCTTCGTTAAGTTTTTGGTCTAAGATATACTAGCTTGCAAAGTGAGTTTTATGCTTTTCCTTTAACCTTGTTTTGTGTGGTCACCAGTAGGTTTTTGTCTTCATAAAATGACTTCAATATATTCACTGTTTAGAACTGCTATAAAATTTTAATGATAATAACAATATGACTTTTGTATTTATCAGTTACGACACTGTTTTAAAATGAGTCTATATTTTGGTTCTATATTTTTCCACTGACAACTTGAGCCACTGCCGGGCATCTGAGAAATAAGAGCAAATACTAACAGTATGAGAAATGGCTTAGAGATGAGTCAAGGAGGATCTGGCTTCCTGGACCTATGATCTCATCCACATCCAGTGTCCCCACTAACTTATTCAAGAAAAGTAGAAAACCGGCAAGAGAGGAAAGAGTAGCAAGAGAAAACCATACTGCCAAGGCCCCGACGACTCCGTCATCGCACCATGGTCCTAGAACTGGACGGGACCTTAGATCTATAATACCCTCTCCCCTCATGAAACCATTAAACCATACGGGATGCCAATATGGTTGGGCGTTTAAGAGAATGGGTCTCAAGTTGGTTGTCTGGGCTTCCTTTGTTCAATAAATATTTACTGTGTCATGCACAATTCTGAGGGTTAGACTACAGTGATGAACAGTCAGATCAGGGCCTCATTTTCAAATAGCTCAACTCTCAGCGCACAATGCAGATGCTAACAAATCAATACAAAAGTCAGATGAAGGCATGCGCTTTCAAAACATGAAGAGAATGGGGGTGACAGTAAGCACCGTGGGGGACTGGCTGTCTAAGTTAGCTATAGCATAAGGGAAGTCTCACTGATAAGGTATTATGGGGGAGAAGGGGACTTTAGGCTGAGGGAAGCAGTTTAGAGGGCTCATACTGGGAGTGTGCTTGGTGAGTTCTGACAGCGGGTAGAGAAGAGCTCATGTGTGTGCACGTGTGAATGTGCACGCGTGTAAAGGGAGCAGTAGGAGGAACCTGGAGGCTAATTTTTAATTGTAAATGTAATACATGCTGGGTTTTGTTGTTGTTGTTGTTGTTATTCTGGGGATTGAACCCAGGGGCTCTCTACTTCTGAGCTATACCCCCAGCCCTTTTATTTTTTACTTTGAAACAGGGTTTCACTAGGTTGCTGAGGCTGGCCTCCAAACCTGTGGTCCTCTTGTCTCAGCCTCCTAAGTACTGGTATTATAAGCCTGTACAAAACGAAATTAAGTAGAAATCTCAAAGTGTTGTAGGTATGAATGATTCACCTGCACTCACTTCTAGACTTTGCAGAAATAAACATATAAACATGGGTCTGGATGTGTGATTTGTACATGCCACTTAATAGAGAAATTCAGTCTCTCTCTACAGATGCTTTTCTTTAACTTGCATTTTACAAATGTAACTTTGTACTCTGTGGACATGCTTCTGTGTAAGAACATACAGACCTGCCTTTCTTTTTAAATGTTATACAGTGTTCTCTGGTATGACTGGATCAAAACTTATTTAACTGAGCCCCTCCTAATAATAGAATTAAAAGTTTGTTATCAGTTTTTATTATTATAAATGAAAATTCCTGTAATTATATAATTGTGAAAAATCTCTCTCTCTCCCTCGGATGAAGTTTTAGAAGGCAATTTGTCTAACCAACAGATGTGTACATTTAAGTCAATAGGTGTTACAGAACAACTTCCTCAACTCTTTTTTTTTTTTTTCTTTTTGTGGTCCTAGGGATTGAACCCAGAGGAATTCTACCTCCAAGCTACATCCTCAGCCTCACTTTAGATTTTTTGTTTGTTTTAAAACAGGGTCTTAAGCCGGGCGTGATGGTGTACGCTTGTAATCCCAGCATTCGGGAGGCTGAGACCGGAGGATCTGGGTTCGCGGCCAGCCTCAGCTACCTGGTGAGGCACTCTGCAACTTAGTGAGACTCGGTTTCAAAATAAAGAATAAAAAATAGGGCTGGGGGTATAGCTCCGAGGTTAGAATGCCCCTGAGTTCAATCCCCAGTACCGCAAAAATAATAATAATAATAGTAATAATAATAATAATAATAATAATAATAATAAAAAACAGGGTCTTGTTAGGTTGCTGAAAGTCTCACTAAGTTGCTGAGGCTGGCCTTAAACCTGCAATCCTCCTGTCTCAGCCTCCCAAGTATTGGGATTGATGGTGTTGCCACCATACCTAGCAACTTCCCCAACTTTTGTGTCAGTTTAGCAACCCCACCCATGGTGTAAGAAAACCCCCTCGTTTGACACTTTGGGGATTTTTAAACTTTTTACCTTCTCTAATCTTATATGTGAAAAGAACATAGTTTACTGTTTAACTCATGTTTCCTCTTTTAAAGAGGAAGCAAGTTGAAGCAAAAACAAGCTCATTCCATGAATCTGTCTGTAAGAAAATATACAGTATGTTCAGACTAGTCAGTTTGGGCTGATTTTATACTTTGATATTCACAATTTTATTTTATTTTATTTTTTTTATTTTTATTTATTTATTTATTTTTTTTTTGCGGTACTGGGGATTGAACTCAGGGGCATTCTACCTCCGAGCTACACCCCCAGCCCTATTTTTTATTCTTTATTTTGAAACTGAGTCTCACTAAGTTGCGGAGTGCCTCACTAGGTAGCTGAGGCTGGCCGCGAACCCGGATCCTCCGGTCTCAGCCTCCCGAATGCTGGGATTACAAGCGTACGCCACCACGCCCGGCTTTATTTTATTTTTTGGTACTAAGGATTGAACTCAGGGCATTCTACCTCCAAGCTACACCCCCAGCCCTGTTTTTTATTTTTTATTTTGAAACAGGATCTCACTAAGTTGCAGAGGACCTCACTAAGTAGATGAGGCTGGTCATGAACCTGTGATCCTCCTTTCTCAGCCTCCCAAATACTGGATTACAAGTGTGAGCCACCATGCCTGGCTCACAAAATTTTCAGGTTGGAAAAAATAAGGGTTGGAAAAAAAATAGGTAAGTTAGCCAAAATAGATTGTGAGTTAACTAGAAAATTCAGTTAATTCTAAAATCTCTTTTTCTGAGCACTTTGGTTCATCAAAGATTGGCCTATGTTGTAGATTCCAAATCTGCTGTAAACGTGTTGGAATCAGCTGAGACAAAGCCAGAGCCTCATTTCTATGGAAATAAACGATGGTGTTAACTGGAACACTAAATGCTTTAGACTCATTTCTCAGACCCCAGCAAGTCGGTCCTTTAGGTTTCACTCTCCTGGAAAGTGTGTGAGTTATTTACCATGCAAACTTAGGGTGTTACTCCATCTCTTTGAGTTTCGGTTTGTTCATCTGTAATAGTATCAAGGGAGGAGGGGAAACAGGGGCATTTGAATACTGCTGCAGAAACGGGATTACGCAAGGGCACTAGGTTTTTTTTTGCCTTTTTAAAAATTTACTCCTACCCTTCAGCTTATAGATAAGGAAATCAATGCAGAGTTAGGTAACCTGCCTAAGATCCGTACTCTTAATTCCTGGATCATAGTGTTGTTGGATGAAATAAAAACTGCTTCTATAAAAATACGTTCTGCCTAGCACATAAACATATTCTCTAGATTTTGTTTAACTGTTAGAATGAACAGTGGGTGAAGGCCCATATTAGGTTTTAATGATCCTAGTTGTAGTTTTTAAAGTCTGAGAATTTCCTGTGTAATGCAAATTGACAACCCGTTATATGTTATTTATTTATTTTGGTGGTACTGGGAATTGAACTCAGGGATGTTTTATCTCTGAGCTAAACCCCTAGCCCTATGTTAGTTTTTATTTTGAAACGGGGTCTTACTGAGTTGCTGAGGACCTTGCTAAATTGCTGAGGCTGTTCTCAAACCTGGGATCCTCCTGTCTTAGCCTCCCAAGTACAGAGATTATAGTCATGTGCCACCATGCCCTACTGGTTATTGATTTTATATTCATGAAAGTTTATCATTACAACTCAGATGGAAGGAGTAACTTATTAAGAAAGAAAAATCCAGCCGGGCATGGTGGCACCTGCCTGTAATTCCAGTAGTTGGGAGGCTGAGACAGGAGGATTGCAGATTTGAAGACAGCTTCTGTAATGTAATGAGACTCTCAGCAACCTTGCGAGACCCTATTTCAAAATAAAATAATAAAATAAAATGGGCTGGGGATATAGCTCAGAGGTAGAATGCCTCTGGTTTCAGTAATCCCCAGTATCACAAATAAATAAATAAATAAATAAATAAATAAATAAATAAATAAATAAATAAATAAATAAACAAGGAAAGAAAAGAAAACCCAAAGAGCTTTCTAGAGAACAGAGAGTATGGAATTTTAATCTGTTGGTGGCTATGGACTCAGATGAAGGGTGCTGTGAACTTTCAACTGTGTGACGCTGGGCGTTATTTGAGGACACCAAGCCCAAGGGATTTTGAGGTCCAGTTTTCACACCATGAGCTTCCCATGTACTTAGCGTTTTTTCAGGTACTGAGAGTGGAGTCGAGGTGCAGGCCCGGGCCGCCTGTCACTCAGTCTGGCGCGTTTTCCTGCTCCATGTACACGTCCAGTCTGTGGAATGTACTGATGTTCCCAAGAGAACCTTGGTCTAGTGGTTTCCAAGGTGTTCTAGTCTGCTGAGAAGTGGTGCCCGGGTGACCCCAGAGTGCAGAGACTGTCACTGCAACTAGGGAAAAACCGAGAACCTAACAGCTGTAACATCTGCTTTTCCCAGGAAGTGTGTCAGTTACAGGTTGTTTTTATATGGGATGGCAACTAGTCTTTGATTATCTTTTGTTGTATGATATTGATAACCCTTTGAAGGGGAAAAAAAAAAAAAAAGCTGTGTTTTAAAGTTGGGAAGATTCAGCCAGGTGTGGTGGTGCACACTTGTAATCCCAGTACTTGGGAGGCTGAAACAAGAGGATCACAGGTTCCTGCCCATCCTCAGCTACTTAGGCCCCCTGCAACTTAGTGAGACCTTGTTTCAAAATAAAGAAGAAAAAAATATGGCTGGGGGTGTAGCTCAGAGGTAGAATGCCCCTGGGTTCAATCCCAAGTACTGCAAAAAAAAAAAAAAAGAAAGAAAGAAAGAAAGAAAAAAGTTGGGAAAATTTTAGTATTTCCTCATCTTTTAGTTCAAATACCATGGAAATCATCCCTGATGCAGTGGGGAAACCAGCCAGGGCTGGGTGTGGCTTAGACCTCGGTTTACACCTCAGCTCCCCTGTGTATTAGTCATGGGAGCGGAGGGGTGAGTTAATCAGCTGCTTTATGTGCCATGAGGAGAGTGCCAGCCCGAGAGTTGCTCTGAAGGTCAGGTGAGATAACTTCCAGAATACAGACGGTATTAGTCAGCTTTCCATCGCTACAACAAACACCCGGGATCATCGACTTATGGAAGAAAAGGCTCTTCCTGGCTCACGGTTTGGGAGGTTTCCACCCGAGACTGGTCAGTCTCACGGCTTTTGGCCTGGGCTTACCCAGCATGCCTTGCAGTACGGTGAAGCAGAAGCAAACAGCAGAGTAAAACCACCAATCTTGTGATCAGGGAAGCAAAAAGGAGAGGAAGAAGAACAGGCGGGGTCCCACAGTTCTCTTTAAGGGGATGACCCCCCAGGACCTAAAACCTCCGACTACGTCCTACCCCTTAAAGATTCTACCACCTCCCAAGAAAGACAAGCTGGGAGCAGGCCTTGCAGGGACATTCAAGATCCAAACTATGGCGCATACCGTCGCCATCACAGGAGTCTGACAAATATTCTCATTCCCATTGTCTCCCACCTTTCTTCTTCTTGTATAATGAATATTTTAATTCTAGAACATTGGTTCTCAGAGCGTAGCCCCCCGACCCCAGCACCACCCGTGAAAATTGTTAGAAATATAAATTATTAGCTGGACATGGTGGCATCTGCCTGTAATCCCAGTGCTTGGGAGACTGAGGCAGGAGGATCACAGGTTTGAGGCTAGCCTCAGCAGCTTAGTGAGACCCTCAGCAACTTAGATACTGTTTCAAAATTTAAAAAAATGAAATAGGGCTGGGGGTCTAGCTTAGAGGTAGAATGCCTCTGGGTTCAGGAAAATAAATTTGTAAGCCTCTCCTTAAGCTGGGGCCCAATGATCTGTTTCTTAGATTGTCCTCCAGGTGACACTGAGGTGTGTTCTAGGGTATTTGCAAAGTACTTTGTTAGTGAAGCATATATTAATTGCTCACTATTAGGTGTTTGAAGCACATAGGCTCCCTTTCTTTTGTGAACACCGACATGTATTTCTGAAACATCTGGTCATATGGCTTTGGCTTATGACCTTTGCCTGGATAGCCAAATTTGCTAGACTATGGCACTAACTGAAAACATTTTGAAAGCGGCAGTTCAAGGAGAGCCCAAGGTTACATTTTAACAAGAGTTAAAAGTAGTCTCAGATACATAAGCGTGTGGATTTACTAAAAAAAAGGAAAAGGAAGACTGGTTCAAATTATGGCAATTAAAAAACAAAACAAAATAAAATAAATGCAAAGACCCACAGTTTCTACAAACTTGATTTTAAGGAAATGTTTTTAAACACTGAAGTGTTGTAGGATAAATTCTTGGAGGGATATTATCAGGTAAGGAGTAGTTGCAGTTTTGATGTAATTTAAATTGTAATTAGAAAGATATTGTGGTTTGGCTATTGAGTAATTGTATAAAATTACTTCAACTTAACTTTGAACAAAATAAGTTTCCCAATAACCAACCTTGTTATTGTCTAACCTTTCTTCTTTTCTCAGAATTCATGTTTCTTAAACTATGTAATAGATCCTCTTTCATAGTGTAGCCCAGGAGGAAGTTTGTTTAAGGCTCAGGTCTATCCTAAACTGATATGCTTAGTCCTCGACCATTATTCCATGTAGAAAAACAATACTCTCTTGAGGAAACTGTAACAGCATCACTTTTAGGTCATTGATGTGAGCTATTTTGCATGTTGACTTCTTAGGTTACATCCTATAGAAAGAGAAGTCAATGAGTTAGCTTCCTTCTTTCATTTATATTGTATAATATTCTTCTAAAATTTCAAAAAGTTTAGACATTAATATTGTTATCATTAGCTTTAGTTAATATAATTAACTTCACTATAATTTATTCAAATTCTGCTTTATTGAAATCAGTATTGGAGTTTTGTCCAAAATCTAATAGACCCAGGCATCGTGGCACACACTTGTAATCCCAGTACTCAGAGGCTGAGACAGGAGGATCACAGGTTCGAGGCCAGCCTCAGCTATTTAGTGAGGTCCTCGGCAACTTAGTGAGACCCTATTCCAAAATAAAGAATAAAAAGTAGGACTGGGAGTGTAGCTTGGAGGTAGAATGCTCCTGGGTTCAAACCCCAGTATCGTGAAAAAAACAAAACAAAAAAACTAATACAGATGATTTCTGCTTTAAGGAATATTATCTTTTTTTTTTCTTTTTTTGTTTCAAAATATGGTACAGCACCTTGTTATCAAACATATGAAAAAGGTAAAAGAATTTTACAATGTACCTATATATGTACCACCTTTTAAAGTCTCAGTCTGTTTGTGCTACTATAACAAAATACTAGAGACTGGGTAATTTACAAAGAATAGAAATTTATTTCTCATAGTTCTGGAAGCTGGAAGTCCAAGATCAAGGCACTGACTGGAGGGACTGGTATCTAGTGAGGGTGGCTGTCTGCTTCTAGGGTGGTACCTCCTGTTGCATCTTCTGGAGGGGAGGGACACTGTGTCCATGCCAGGTCGAAGAGAAGGAAGGGCAAGAGAGCATTCCCTTCAACCTCAAGCCCTTTGATAACAGTGCTAAGGGCACTCATGAGAGGAGAGGCCTCATGACTTAATCACTCTCCCAAAATCCCACATTTGCCTTGGGGATTAAGTATAAACACGACTTTGGAAGGAGCACCATCAATCAAACCAAAGCAGATTCTAATATTAACATTTTACTTGCTTTCTCTTTTCATCTATCCTGCTATCCCTTGCATATGTGTTTGCCTAGATTGGATTGAATGATTATATTTCTTTCAAAAAAACTTGCATAACCCTACATCATGGCTGATGGGACTTCTTGACCCTCTACTGATTTGGGTTTTGTTCCTCCCTGGGTTGGTGAGACCTTATGCATATTCTTGAAGATTCAGGGGCGTTGCCTTGGAGTTCAAGTGGGGACTCTCCCAGGAGGAGGAGGAAGAAAGAGACAAATGACTTCAGTGGAACCTGCCACTGCCGAATCTGAGTGTGCTTATTCTCACTGCCTGTGCTGGCCTGTCTGCTGGGGCTTTGGTGCCAGCCAAGGGCTTGCAGCTCAGAGGGGTAATGTTTCTCGGGAGGAAACAGGAGGATGCGAACTTGACAGGCCTTCTGTTTTCTTTCTCTTGGAGACGTCAGTTGCTTTCCTGGGTATACCATGTCGTAAAGTAGCACCTGGCCCAGATGGTTCTCTTGTGGACTTGTGGAAGAATTGGTGCCTCTCTCTTTTCAGAGGGGCAGCCCAGGTGGGGCAAAAGGAAAAGACCTCTGGAAGGTCAATGGAAGAGTGACTGAAGTACTTATGCAGAAAGCAGATCTTTCCATTGCTCTGATTGGAAAGCTCTTCTGGTTTAGCAGATTTAAGTGCTTCCTCTAGAGGGTTGGACCAGGCCTCTATATTTCTATTGAATTCCTTCCTCAGAGCTCTTTCTGTTACTGAATTTTTTGACTTAGATGTTTCATAATCACTTGAGATCAAGATGGACGTGTTTGATCACTCTTGCTTTAGTGGGAACTGGAGGTACTTTTGATTAGAGCCCAGATTTAATCTCCCGTATTGAATGACCGTCCTCAGATTTACCAGGTGAACTTTGTACCCTTTTCCAGAAAAAATAGCAGTGCTATTTTGGGTGAAAGTATTTAAAGACTCTCAATCAGTTTTAAATTGTGTATATGTAATTTTACATTTAAGCTTGCTTTGCTATTTTTTTCCTTGAAACTAGATGAACACATGTGGGAATGGTGGTGAGAAACGACCTTTTCTTCCTCCGGGGTTCATGCCAGTCATCATTATCAAGTGACTTGTAAGCAGTGATGATGGACATAAAAGTATCTTCTCTGATTAGAACTGAAGGCATGGATGGTACTGAACTAGTGGTTCTCAGAGTTGGTTACACTAGAATCACTTCAAGAGTTTAAAGATATTGATGCTGTTTTAGCAAGGTTGCAGAATCAGTAGTATTCTTATTACACTAGCAATGAATGATATGATAATGAAGTTTAGAAAACTTCCACTTATCAAGGGGAATAAAATAGTAATAAAATTTTCAAAAAAGTATAAAGCTTATGTTCTCAAACCTATAAAATATTATTGAAAGAAAATTAAAAAGACTAGATTCACATTCATGGATCAGGAAATTGTTAAGATGGCAATATTCACCAAGCGGATCTACAGGTTCAACATGTTCCCTATAAAAACCCCATCTATCTTTGTAGAAATTGACAAGATGATCCTAAACTGCCTAAGGAAGTTTGAGTAACTTAGGAGAATAAAAACAATCTTGAAAAAGAAAAAGTTGGAGAACTCCATTCTTGATTTTAAGACTTAGTACAGAGCTACAGTAATCAAAACAGGGTGATATGGTCATGACGATGGATCAATGGAATAGAATTGAGAGTCCAGAAATAAACCCTCAAATCTGAGTTGGTTTTCAAGAATGGAGCCAAGACAATTCAAGAGAGAAAAAAGACTTTTTCAACAAATGGTGCTTGGTCAACTGGATATGAATTTGCAAAAGAATGAAGTTAAACTACTTCCTCAAAACATAGACAAACATTAACTAAAAATGGACCTAAATATGAGTGAAAACTATAAACCTATTAGAAGAAAATATAGGAAAATGGAAAAAATTCCTTGACCTTAAATTTGACAGGACATTCTTAGATATATCACCAAAAACAAGAGCAACAAAAGAAAAAAAGAAAGTAGATAAATTGGATTTCGTAAAAGTCAAAAATCTTTATCCTTCTAGGGACATTATCAATAAAGTTAAAAGATAATCCACAGGCTGAGGAAAATATTTGCAAATCATCTTACAGAAGACATATGTAGAATATATAAAGAACTCCTTTATAACTCAGTAAAATAACCAAAACAACAAAGAACTCACTTAAAAATGGCAAAGGAGTAGATAATTTTGCATAGACATTTCTCCAAAGGAGATGCACATTACCAATAAGCACATGAAAAGATGGTCACAATCATTAGCAAACAAGGAAATGCAACTCAAAACCACAATGAGATACCACGTCACATGCATTAGGATGGGTGTAATAAGATAAGTTTTGGTGAGGATTTGAAGAGATTAGAACCCTCATACAGTGGTAGTGGGAATGTAAGATGATGTGGCTGCTTTGAAAAATAGTCTGGCAGCTCCTCAAAGGTATATAAACATAGAATCACATCTAATATCCACTCCTAGATATATACCCAAGATAAATGAAAGCATGTCTACATAAGAACTTATTCACAGGAGCATTATTCATAATAACCCCCAAAGGGAAACAACTCAAATGTCCATCAACTGATGAATGGAGAAACAGAATGTAGCATATCCATATAAAGGAATGTTATTCAGCAATAAAAATCAATGAACTACTGATACTTGCTGCCATATCTGTATATGGACCTTGAAAACATTATACTTAGTGAGGTCATGTGATTTGCATGAAATGCCTAGATGAGGCAAATCCATAAGCACAGAAAGTAGTTTGGTGTTAGCCTGGGGCTAGGGCATGGAGGACTTGTGTAGGCGCTGTTAGTTAAATTTCTATTAGTATAACAAACTACCCGAGGCAATTAATTTATAAAGAAGAAAAGTTTATTTAGCTCATAGTTCTGGATTTTTTGGTCCAAGATCATGTGACTCCATGTCTTTGGGCCTCTGGTAAGGATATTGTGCAGCAGTGGTGTGGAGCCTGGTAGAGAAAACTGCTTAATGTTATGAATAAGCCAGGAAGCAGAGGGATGAGACCAGGGTCCTACAGTGTCGTTACCTGAGGACCTCCCACAAGCACCTACTTCCCAAAAGGCCAACCACCTCCCAATAGCATCTTCCTGGGGACCAAGCAGTGAAAGTGGTGGGAAGTGACTGGGTTTGGGACATATTTTGGTTGTGGAATTTGAAGAAAAGGGGGATCAAGGATTTTATTTGCTAAACAGCCAGGCAGTTGCTGGTATTATCTGCTCTCTTTCTTCCTTTGTAGTGGGGATTGAACCCAGAGGCATTCCACCTCTGTCCTACACTTCCATCCCTATTTTATTTTCAAATAGAATCTTGCTAAGCTGCTGAGGTTCTTGCTAAGTTGCTAAGGCTGGCCTCAAACCTGCAATTCTCCCATATCAGCCTCCCAAGTACTGGGATTACAGGCATGAACCACCATGCCCAGTGGTGTGTGACTCTTAAAATACCAAGAACGCCAGAATAAATGTACAAGCTGGATACTGAGTAAAATTACAGACCAATAAAATTTAAGTGAACATTAACACAATGGGAGACGTTTCCCTTCAGCTAGATCAGTATTTGTGGTTGGGCTCTGAGTTTGGAGTGTTGCGGTGAGTCCATGGTGATCAGCCATCCTGCCACTCTTCTCTGAATCACTCACAACCTTGACTTGTGTGGCTTTCACTGGTTCTGAATTCTTCTCCCCCTTTCTCACCTGCTTGTGACAATGAAGGCATTCCTACCTGGCAAAGCAGGACCAATCTACCCAGCACCACAAACGCAAGTGTGAGCATTGGAACTGGGTGGAAGTAGGAAGTTTCCTGAGATCGTCCTGAGATAGTGGGAGATAATAAAATCATAAAATGGAAAAATCTTGCTATAAAGAGCTCATGGACTCCCAAGAATGCACACTTGCATCTAGTTGAAGAAGTGCAGCAGTAGGTGGGCTCAGGGTGCTCCCGGGCGGAGGGCCTGGGTGTCCTGCCAGAGAGTGGGGCAAGGCAGGAAAGACTTCTGGAAGAAGAGGAGCCAAAGGATGAGAACTGTGAAACAGAGGTCTTGTTCCAACTGTGCTTAGGGCTTGCTGTTGATCGTAGAGCTTCTTTTTAGTTATGTGGTGCCAGGTTTTCCCATCAGCCTTCTGATATCCTGTGTGGTTGGTAAACACCTGTGATGAGGAAATTGATCCCATCAGTGATTTCATATTGGTTAAGAGCCAGGGTCTCTGAAAGGGGTCTTGAAAAACTTTTCAGATCACACTATAGCAGGAAACAACTTCAGGATTATTGACTTGTTTTGCATTTTTTTTTCAAACCAGGATTATTTGGGTGTGTCAACAGACGTTTGAGTTGGGAGAGATACCATCGTGAGTTGTACTAATAATCGAACTCAGTGGCATCCCACAAAGAAGGCTTTGTTCATGTGTAGAGATCACAATCTAAACTGGCATAAACAGAATATTAGTCTTGGTATGAGATGTTATTCAGAACACACTGGAGATATTGTGATGAGATTGTGCACTGAGGCTCAGAAATGTCCCTTTGCACCTTTCTAGAACATCCACTTTAATGAGAACATTGTACCTGGAATGATAAGCAAAATGGCCACTCACGGTCTGTGTGTTTTGGGCCTCAATTTCTTTCATCACTTTCATGGCTGAGCTAGCTTCAGGCCAGGAGGGCTTCTGTCCTAACCTCAGGATTCCCACACCTGAGTCTAGAAGCAGCAAATACCCCAGAGGAGGGGCAGCTTAAACTTCCAACTATTGGTGACAATGTCACTTCCTTCCCTCCAACAATATCTGTTCTCACTTCCTGATCACCTTCCTGAGGCTGAGCTACACAGGCTACATCTGTTTGGGGACTTCCATTTCTGTGTGCCTATTTATTGATTGTTCAGAGACATCTATTCCATTCTCCAATTATACTTTCTTTTCTTTCTTTTGTGGTACTGGGGATTGAACCCAGTAGCATTCTACCTCCAATCTACACCCCCTGTCCTATTTTTATTTTTATCTTGAAACAGGATTTTACTTGGTTGATGAGAGTCTCACTCCTTGCTGAGGCTATTCTCAAACCTGTGATCCTCCTGTCTCAGCCTCCCAAGTACTGGGATTACAAGCGTGCGCTACCATGTCTGGCTTCCAATTATACTTTCTATCTGCAGGCCTCTGTCATTTTTCAGAGTATTTTCATGTGTTCACTCTCAGGGGGGACTCTCCATTTTCCTGAGACCAGGCAAGGCAGATGGTGATGGTAATCTTATAAACAAAGAATACTGTAGCTAGAGATATTAAAGACTTGCCCAACGTGTAGAGGCAAGCATTGGCACTCGGTTCCATTTGCTGTTCATTGTAATGCTGTTTTTTCTTTTAAAAAAAATCCTTAAGAAAGATTTAATTTAATGTTAAAGAATGAGTAACAGAGTAATGAATATGTGTGTGTGTGTGTGTGTGTGTGTGTGTGTGTGTGTGTGTATTGTTCCCTGCCATGATTTTGTTCTTGGGTAGATATAAAGGACTTTTGTCCTATCCTTATGACCCCCCCCCCCCTTTTTTTTTTTTTGCCTGTGCACCATAATAGACGAGAAAAACTTTTGAACAGTGCCATGTCCTTTGATAGACCGGAAGTGCCTTCAGAAGAGGTCTAGGAGAAACCCTTTCTTTGAAGAATTCCACCACTGGCAGCATTCATAAGCTCTCAGGGTTGAAAGAGACAACACAAACCATCTGGTTCACCAGGTGTTTGGTGGTTGAATCCTTGGTCCGACCCTTCAAGGATCTAAATCCTTGAAGGTTGCAGAGCGAGTCCTTGTTATCATGCATGACCCTCCTGGCCTTAAAATGTTATCATGCATGACACTCATGGACTTAAAAAATACTTTCATGTTCTGCCAAACTCGTTAAATAAAATGTTGACTAAGTCAAAAGAAAAAAGTTGTCCCCTTGTTGGGTCATCGGGGTTTTTGAAATATTCTATTTGAAACATTTCCCTTAGAAGTTGTTAGCTGTTAAGAACATGGCATTTTAGATTTCTGTGTAATGCTATTGTTTAATGAAATGTAATTCTAAAAATGTGACTCAGTGATGGAAATTTTCTTCTTTCTTTTCTAGTGTTTCTCTATTAGCTGCATGTCAAATTTTTTTCTCCAGAATTGCTAACCATGTTTGGTTTGTGTAATGTGCACAGGGCTTCATGTGAGTGTTTGCAGTTCTTTTGTGCTTTATTAACCATAGGTATTGAAGAAGAAAGGGAGAGTTTGAGATTAATTTTTTTTTGCGAGAGCCGAAGGCATATAATGAACCCGGGGTACTTGAAAATTCAGTAAGAAACAATAACTAGGACTAATCGCTTTCCCTCTTTGTTTTTGAGTAGAAATGCAAGCCCACAATGACAGCATGTCAAGTGCCAGCGCTTTAGGATTACTTAACAACGTGCACTTACAAATCTCTACCTTGAACAAGAATTTCTTACAATCAAAACAGAGGGTGTTTGTATGTAAACCCTATTGTCAGTGTATAGAGCTCCAACTTCTCTCTTAAAACCATAGGTCACACAATATTATTGGCAACCAAGAGAGTGCTTGTGGGAAGTCAGAATTCATTAGGCTGACGAATCGTGGTTTGCAGTGTACCTAGGAGTATTGCATTAGCAAATGGAATATCCATTACAGGCTCTTGGGGAGTTTTGTGTTTCAGCTTTACAAATTTACAGTTTAAATGATTATTATTTTTTGTCTATAAAGTGTTTCTAATTCCTATTTCACACTAAGCTTGTTTTTTTTTGTTTTTTTTTTTAAATAGACCCAAATAGTTCTAAAGAGAAGCTTGTCTAGGAGCATGTGGAATGTTCTGTTATACGTATCTGTTCTGTCTCTGCAGCTTCTCCCTCCTAAGTGTTTTAACTTCCCTGCTGCAGGGAATAGACAAGGATGTCTCAGAAGGCTAAAAGATTAGCAGTCCATCTCAAAGTTTTTGATAGTTTAAGTTCAAGTGAAGGTAGTAAAAAAAAAATGTGACTTAATATTCTGCAATTTGTAAATTTACAAAGGAATTCCACAGATAAAATATCAGGTATGCACATGTTTGCCTGTGCATGCATTTAAAACCCTGTGGGGCAACCATAACAGGTATTACTGTCCCCATTTTAAAAGTTAAGGGAAGCAAGTCGGGGTCATAGAGTCATGTTTTCACTTATCACCTGTCAGAGTGGAGTTGGGTCTAGCCCCAGCTCTCAGGAGCTGAATTTCACTCCCCGACTCACTGTTGTTCTCAGAGACCTTCCCCTGGAGCCTAGATGTTTTTAGATGTGCAGCTGGGGTGGGATGAGGCAGTAACACTGGAACCCGTGTGGCTGATGGAGGTCTGGGAGGTCCTCAGAGGCAGATCGGGTGGACGGGCCCTCAGGTCATTCTCTTCCTTGTCCCGTGGTATGACACCCTTCTGTGGGAGCCTCCTTTCTGTTGCTCTGGGGTTTGCCTGCCCACTGAATTTCTTCCCTGTATTGTCTCTCTCTTCTTCATACCACCATTCTTGATACTGGAGACCATGTTTGGCACAATAAATCTCAAACCAAGAAATTGTTTACCCTTCTCTTGAACAAGAAAGTGAAAGTTAAAATCTATTGTCTATATCAAAGTTGATCATAGGGGAAATGTGACCTAAGAGAACCCCTGCTCCCAGTTATTGTTTTTATTGCTCAGGTTATACTAAATTGTAAAGATTTCCTTATGTCTTTAAATACCACTTCAAAATATCTTTCAAGATCCTGCAGCATCCCATTGGATGAATTTAACAAAACTTAGTAGTAAAGTGTTCTATGCTAGATAGTTAGGTTATTTTCTAGTTTTTGCTATGATTGAAAAAATTTCTTGGAGAAGGAACATGTTAGCTACTTGAAGAGAATCATATCTAGTTTAAATGGTTGTTGGTCATTGATTCATTAGTACGTGTAACAGTCATTTCAATCAAATGAAGACTTTTAAGTAGTACAATATTACTATTAGTTTTCTTTTCAAATGAGAAAATGAGTGCAAAAGGTCAGTGGATTTCACAATTATGTCCTGAATATTCTGATCATAGACTTTCATATAATAATGTAGGCAGGGTTGTGTGACAATATTTTTAATGTAGCAGGTTGGTAGATAAATGTATGTATAAATTTGGGAAATCTGAACAGAGTAATCATCACTCTGCAAGAGTCATTACTTCATTGACTAGCTAATATATTTTTGGTGTGGTATACTCTTCAAACTTTTGAGCTTGACTTTTTTTTCCCTGTCATGCATATAGAAAAGGGCTTGCCAACTATGAGCAAGTTAGTAGAAATTGAGGAGCTAGATTTTGGGTTTCTTAGTTTTACTTGCTAGAACTGCAATGGTGCCTGTGTATCAGCAAGGGATTCATTGCAAGACTCTCCACAGATATCAAAATCCATAGATACCCAAGTCCCTTATACATAGTGGCAAAGAATTTGCATTTAACCTATGCACATCTTCTCGTATACTTTAAATCCTCTCTACTTATAATATCCAATACAATGTAAATGCTATGCAAATAGTTTTTCTACTGTATTGTTTAGGGAATAATGATAAGAAAAAAGTCTGTATGTGTTCAGTACAGACACAATCATCATAGGCCTAGCTACATAAGACACGTCAGCAACAGCATAACACTTTTTTTCTGAATCTTTTTTTGGGGGGGGAGGGTAGCCCCCACTACCATTCCCCCCCCCCTTTTGAATCAGGATCTTGCTAGGTAGGTTGCTGAGAGTCTCGCTAAGTTGCTGAGGCTGGTCTTGAACCTGTGATCCTCCTGTCTCAGCCTCCCAAGTACTGGGATTACAGACGTGCACCACCACGCCTGGCTTCTGAATATTTTCGATCCAAGTTGTTGACTCTGTGGATGTGGAGCCCATGGACACTGGGGCCCTGCTGTATGGCCTCCATATTGTGGGTGTGCGAGGCTGGGTTGAGAGGGAGAGACGAGGCAGAGGAGAGGTGTCCATGACGTTATCACTTCTCTTACATTCTCAGTCAGACTGTTGTCTCCACCAACTGCTCAAGGCCCAGGTACAGCAAGCACTAAGGAGAGTAAGTTTGTGCTTGGTGCTGGGCTTCCTTTTAAAACTCAGTTTTTTCTTTCTTCAGTTGACCACTGCCTTTTTTTTTTTTTTTTTTTTCTACTTAACCACTCTCAACCAGGTGTCCACTGTTTTTGGAAAGTTCTCATTCTCCCAAATTGTATTTGCTGTCCCTAGTCAGCAAGAAGTCATCTGACTTTCCCAAACTGGACATTATCTTTTGTTTTTAAGTAGATACCTAGATAAAGTCACTACCTTAATCTTACTTTGATTTGGCTTGGGAAATTCAGTTCTGGGATCACAGAGTTCCATTCAACTCTGGGGCAAATTTGGAGAGAGAAGATCCCTAGATTTAAAAAAAAAAAAATGGAATCGAGAAGCCACAGAAGTTTAAAACAACAAAATAAAATAGGAAGAAAGCCTTTGACATGCGTGCAGAAGTTCTTTCGCCAACCCATAGTGGCTGAATCGTGTGAGCATTTGGGAGTTTGCTGGAATGAACTCTTGAGATGAAGTCATACATAACAGATTGGCCGTCTCTGCATTCTTTCCACAGTGATGGCTCTTAGCATTCACACTTGTGATAACTTATGCTTCCTGAGGATGAGAAGCCTGGAGCAGCCAATTAAGGAAGAGGAGAGGTGGTATGCTCATGCAACCTTTGTGCTACTGTAGCACGGGTGAATAACCATCTGTCTTTTTTTCTTCTTAACTTCTAGTGCCTGAAACAGTATATGCAGCTGGCCATCCGAGAAGGGTGTGGGTCACCCATCACCTGCCCTGACATGGTGTGCCTGAACCACGGGACCCTACAAGAGGCTGAGGTACGCACGTGCACTGTGACCGCCCCTTCTCTCCCGTCAACGTGATTTATTAGGATCTTGACTCTGTGTTCCTCCCTCCTAGGGAGTCTAGCAACAAAACACAGAGGTCAACTTTTTCAAGGCGCACTTGCTTTATTGCTGCATACCGTTGGAGGCTTTATACAAACTGTTAAGGCTGCCATTTACCTCTGTCCTATTTATAGATGCCATCTTGTACGTGGAAGAAGATCTTTAGATAGATGAAGGCACTCAAAATCAAACTGACCAAATGTGGGGCTTGGAGCCTGAATAGTGAGGGTGCTGTGGTCTTACGCAAAATGCTCAAGTACTTGAAAGAAAAATAGACCATAGGTTAGCCACAGTTATGGAATATATAACTTGTGATCCTGCAATGGTAACCTAAGTTGGACCCTTTCCAAAGACCAGAGAGAGAGGCCTTTTAATCAGGCTATATCAGGCATCAGAAATGTATTTTTCCTTTTTAAGTGAGTTCTCCCATTTTCTTCAGATGGGATTTATCTTGTTCTTTTGTTCGTTCAATCTCTGATCATATAAACATGCTTTTTAATCTCCAGCGCCTACTTACTTTAAATGGGCCCTTGCTTATTCTTAGGGTATTTGTAAGCCTCTGAAGGCTTACAATTTTTTTTTTTTTTTTTTACAAATCACAAGAAACAGATAAAATAAGTTACTCTTAAAGTCCATAAAAATAAGTTATTCTTTTAGTAAGCACAGACTGCCTACCTGTTCTCACCTGGCACTCTTCCAATTTCTTCCTTGGCTAATATCTATCTAATCTTCTTGACAGACTGCATGAAGTTGGGTATTATTTTCAGATGCAGAAGCTGAGATACAGAATGGTCAAGTAACTTACTCCATAGTGCATATCTAGAGAGCAGAAGAGGTAGAACTCGAATTCAGTTATTTCTGACTGCAAGAATTACATGGCTTTAAGAGAGTAGATCTAGGTAGGTAGACTTTCAATGAAGGACCTGAAAATTAGAAGCTCTATAATGTGCATGTATGTGTATGGATATAAATGTGTACATTTATGTGTGGCTATGTGTGTGTGTTACATACATGTTTTGTTTACAGATATGTGTATATCCTACGCTTCCTAAACAAAGCAGTTAGAAAGAAGGTATAGATGATTTCCAGTTTATCACAGGTATTATCATCTGTTTATTTATGGATTATCAGCTGAGTGGTACAAATGAGCTGGATTTTTTTTTTTTTTAGGGAAACATGGAATATATATTGATTTAGAAGTTATTCACTTTAAGACAAGAATGAAACAATCTAAATTTTTGATAAAAAGTGAACATCAAATATGGAAATGCTACCACGAGGACTATTTACTTTTTGTGTGGGTAACGGATAGGAGGAAATTAATGTAGGGGAAAAGTAGACTACCAGGAACACTGTTGCACTTATGTTGCTCGGAATTGTTCTTAAAATGAGACTCAATTATTTGGGAACATCTTTCCACGCATAGTCCTTCCAAGACAGAAGCTCTCTTTTTGATGTGCTGCTCTGCTAGTGTCTGACTGTGTCACAAGAATTAGTAGAGCGTGAGCAGGGTGTGGCCCACAGTCCAGACTGGGATGGAGCAGGGGAGGAGACAGGCCTAGCGCCCCCCTGGTAGAGCTTCTTATCCAGCACAGAGATACTAAGCAGAAGGGGAGTCAGCTAATTACAAAAGTGAAACAGGAGAGGGGGGGCAGGCAGTGAGAGCTGGGCCCGATAGCACAAAATGTGTTAAACATCCATGCGTAGTTTGGTGGAGTTTCAAAACAAGTCTAGGAGATTAACCAGAGTGTTTGGTTGTGAACCTGTGCTGCCTTACTCTGGCAGTCACTAGACACATGGTGACTGTTCAACTTTAGATTAATTAAAATGAAATGAAATGAAAAACTTAGTTCTTCCATCATGCTAGCCAAGAACTGTCTTGAAGTGTCCACTTGTAGCTACTGGATTGGACAGCACAGAACAGAACATTTCTATCACTGCAGAGCTCAAAGTGTTGTCCTTCACTTCTCAGTAAATGGCAACCATTAGCCTTTGACACCTGGACTATTGGAGATTAGGGCTAATGTCTTCAAACTAGCGGGTGGAGACAAGCCATACCAGGGCTGTCTAGAAGAGAGCTCAACTGTTAGGATTGTCTTTCCCCTCTCCTTTGTTCTCCATATCTTTTTCCCTCTGTATACCTTCTTACTCACTCACCCTTTCCTGCTTATAGTTCTGTTTATTCTAAGAGCATTTTTACGTTTAGGCTATAGCAAAACCAAACAAACCCATAATGGCTCTTAAAAAAAAATTACAGCAGTATATTTGAAAAACAGAGCAAAACCACATTCCAAACAAAACAAATTTAAGTTCTCCAAAGTCTTTTTTTCATTAGATGAGTAATAAGACACCTCAGGGCATTGATGAGCCATTTCTATTCTCTTTGGACTTGCTACGAGCCCGGCCAAAGATGTGCATTAACGTACAATCGTCAAATGTCTTACCCAACTTGCTGCTTTTTTTTTTTGGAGTGGTAAAGCAGTGTGGTGGAGGTAGAGACTGTTTTCATTATGCACTGAGAACTAAATAGAGGCTTGTATTGGAGATCTGAGTCAGACTGATGTATCAGTTTATATGGTACTCTTCCTTTGAAAATAAATACTACACACACATGAAAATGCCACACAGAGATGAATAGGGTGCATGTTGGGAGGGGGACTACCTTCCTTTCCAACTTGCTTTAGATCAACTTTTCATAAAGTCATAATGATAATATATAGCTCATTATGTCTATATTTTTGAGTATATCACAATGAGGTCCATTCATATGACACTTGCTTAGATTGCTTTCCATGGCTACTTTTTTTTAAAAAATGTTTAGGTTGGGCATGGTGGTACACGCTTGTAATCCTAGTACTTGGGAGGCTGAGATAGGAGGATCATACATTTACAACCAGTCTCAGCTACTTAGACCCTCTGCAACTTAGTGAGACCCTGTTTCAAAATAAAGAATAAAAAGTAGTTCTGGGGGTATAGCTCGGAAGTAGAATGCTCCTGGGTTCAATCCCTAGTTCCGCAAAGAAAAAAAAAAGTTTAATTGTACAGGCAACACATAAAGAGAATTTTCTTGAATCATTCTGATTCAAGCTGGCTCCCTTCATCCTGCCGCTGTCTATATTATGGTACATGGTTCGTCATCATTCATTGTCTCATAAAATGCACGCTAGCATCACATTTCTCCACCTTCCAAGGGCACTAGGAATTTTAAGCTCTTCTCTCTGCATGCTTTCCCGAGCAGGTCTAGCTTCCATAGTTGGCTGTGCCCCCTGTTCCTGCCTTCTGGATTCCTCCAAATCAGCCCAGCTGTGGCTCTGCATCATCACACAGCTATTAGAGGTATTCTTATTAGTGAGATGTTCACTGTCCAGGCCATGCACTGCTTGCTTATATAGGAAACAGTAGAAAACAGCAGATTCCTTTTTGGTGTCCTGAAAGTTGGTGAGAGTACGCCCCGAGGGCTGATGGCTGGAGATGATGAACCCTCTGGGATCCAGGGAAAGCAAAACTTTCCTTCATTGCATCATCCGGTATTTTCAGCTGTTGCTCTGCCTAGCTTTTCCAGTGCACTCGATCCAGGAACCTTGTCCAACATGGAATTAGGAAGACAGGACACAGATTGTCTGTTCTGATAGCATTACTCCAAGTAGAGCCCTTGCTTGAAGTTAGGAGCCCTGTTGCAAAAAGGTGACGTTTAACTTGACAGTTTGCTCACGGTGGTATGAGGCAGTGTGCCCTCATTTGCTGGAGAGCCTGAGCCATTTGTCTGGACCACATACAATTAGAGTGACTAGCGCTTAACTCTAGAATAGTGCCCGAGAAACTGAACTTGTAACTGCCAACTGGCAGCGGAGGGCAGGAAAGAGCCTCCCACTCCCCAACCTTCCTCCAAGTCTTCCAAGACCTGGGGCACTGTAACAGCCAGCCTGCTAATGCCACTACAGGCACAAGAGGAAGGTGGGTGCAGCCACTCCTGCCAAGACCGGGGGCTCAGGCTTTCTACAGGACTGGATTTAGAGTGTGCCACTCTGAGGGCCCGAGGGAGGGGAGGGAGTGGAGTGCTAAGGAATTTGAAGCTACATTTGCAAAATGAACAGTTTTTTTCCCCCCTTTTTCTTAGATTACATATTTATTTAGGGTGGTTTTGGGAAAGGCTGATAGAGCTACAGGATCCAAGTGTTCTCTGCGAAATGACACCCCCCTCCTCCCGACACTGCCTGCACTTGCCATCTCTCCACTTAATATTCCGTCTTCCCATTATCACAGTGGGAAGCTGGAGCAGCAGAAAGGCAAAGAGGCCCAGGCAGGTGAGAATATTCTCCGGCCTGTGGTTGAAGGGTCTGGATAGTGTGTCTGTAAATACCTTTTGATGTACGGTATATGTGTTAGCTGGAGGAAAGTTCAGCTGTGGAGGTGGCAAGAGACAAAGGAATCTGCCAAGCCAGAGTTGGTAGAGAATTTTTTTTAAGACATGGAGATATAATATATGTGTGTGTGTGTGTGTGTGTGTGTGTGTGTGTGTGTGTTAAGCTATTCCTAGCTAATTTTTTTTCAAGAACATATTTAAAACTTTGTTTTGAGGTGTATTTAGAGCTGCATATAACTGGAGAGTACAGCTTCTAAGGTTCTTCTGTAACTATAGGCAAACACTGTCTAAGAACACTGAGCAGTGATGGTTTGAGGGTGTCACACGGATGTACCCAGGAGTGCTTCCCTTTCGCCCTAGGTGAGCAGCGGTGATGTGGGAAGGTGGTCTCGGTTACGTGATGTACTGAGGTTTCCGCACAAGAGGTGAAAGAACCACAGCCACAGCCACCCCTGAGGGAATGGGAGACTGCTGGTCCTGGGATCCCAGCTCCTTCCCTGGAATCCCAGCTTGCTCACATCTTTCATGCTCCCAGTGGGCTCTGCATCCACCTCTCAGACCACAAGGCCCTTTGTTTTTTTCCAATTGGGATTTTGATATTTCGTATTTAGGTCTGGGGGACTGGAGCTCATTTGCCGTTTTCCTACTCTGTTAGGAAGAACCATCTTTATTTTCTGGGTTGATACAGAAAATATTCTTAATATCTATACTAGGGTGATGATTGGACATTGCTCCTTAAGGCAAGTATGATTTCTCCTGCCTTTATTTTTGCAAGTCATAGCATCTCAAAGACTGCTTAGATCTTGACAGGTGGTAACGATCTACTCGTGGTCAAGTTCAGCTCCAGATGTACTAGTTTATTACAATCTGTCTTCAACCTGTTTATTTCCTCCCTCAATTAATTAATTAATTAATTAATTAATTTTCTGGTGCTGAGAGTCTAACCCAGGACTTCTTGCATAGTAGGCAAGCACGTTAGGCAAGCACTCTACCACTGAGCTACATCCCTGACCCTCAACCTGTTTCTTAACTCTAGCAGAATGATTGAAAGGGCTAAACCTAAGTGAAATCTTGGCTTCTTTCCCCTTCTGTCCCGACTTACAAACTCTGGTGGGGCAGTACTGCCCTGAAACCTATCCCTAACTTCTATGGTCACCCTTTCATTTTCCTCACTGAGAATTAGTGTCCTCTCTGGGAAACAACATACATCGTGTTTATCAGTGTTTCTTACAGGATCACAGACCGCTTTTGGCGTGAATACTTCTATGGCGGGCCTTACTGTATGTCCCTTCTTTTCCTTTTCCCCTCTTCCTTTTCTCCTCCCTCCTCTTTTCCTCCTCTCCTTTCTCTCTCTCCCTCTTTCTCTTTCTCTTTTGTAGGGTTAGTGTTAATATATAGGCAGTGACATTTAATCAGATCAGACATTATGGTCCTCGTTAATACTGATAAAGAGGGGGTGTGCTTCGCTTTCCATTTCTTCTCAGTTGTGGGTGTGAGAGATATCCAGTGAGCTGTTATGTCCACAGGTAGGTAGACTCGATCTTCTCCAGTTACGGTCTGCTATGGGTGGAATGGATAAAGCAAAGACTTTCAGCAGATAAGAGACTGGATATTTAGTAAGTATTCCCAGGCTCATTTTAACCAGAGAAAAAAGATCCAACAACAACAAAAGAATACAGGCAATTAGTAGATTTTGCATGACTGTTCTGATGTTATTCTCCTTCTTCTATTAAAAATGAATCTGAAGTTATTTTTTCTTTGAATTAAAACTTTTTTTTTTCCTTTTTGAAAAGAACTTCTAGAATGACAATGAGGAGGAAAAGTGTTCTTTTATGCCTGGATGGGAGGAGAGAGAAATTTCTGTTTAATGGGCAAATTAGCACAAGTTTCAAAAGAGAGGAAGCACAAAAGAATCTTAAATCAAATTGAGGACTTTTTAGTAGTTGATTGAGGAAAGTGGTCTCTCTGTAGCTCAGAAGATAAGTAGATGACTTTGCGACAACTGCTTAAATATGGATCTGGTTAGTAACAGATTAAAACTCCACTGAATAAAATATCAGTGGTCTTTATGTTGATATAGAGTAAAACAATGAATTAGCACATAAATGGGTGAGAAGAGACAGCTCTTCCCTATAGTCAATTTTAAAAATTTTATTTATAAGTCATTTATTTTTAAATGAATTTTTAACTGATACATGAAAACATAAAATTATACTTATTAACGAAGTACCATATGAGATTTCAATACCTCGTGTAATATTTACATGGTGTTAAATATATCTTCTCAAATATTTGTCACTTTTTTAAATGGTGAAAATGTTCCAAATTCTTCCTTCTAGCTTTTAAAAAAAATGTACAGGACATTATTATCATTATCTGTAGTCATCTTCCTGTGCAGTTGCACACCAGAATTTATCTAACTTTACAGTAGAATTCTAATCACCAAATACAGAATGAAGGGTGGAAATAGAAAATCATCATTAGGCAAATACTGCAGTAATATTTGGGGGAGGAATTGTCAGTAGAAACTAAAATTAGGGGGCAAATGTTGGTGAGGTACAGGATTCACATAGTCTTAAAGTGTCCCCCTGTAGTAAAATATTAGAATTTGATGTTGGCTTGACATCCATTTGCATGCAAGTTGGACTTTCTCATACTAGAAACAGGGCTCCCTTACCCTTGACACTGTAGTTTCTAGTTCTTTACTTCTTCCTAGTTCCTCAGTGTGGTCAATCTATAAATCTGCTTTATGCAACTTTCTCCTGGTGACCACCTCCCCATGGGGCAGCTGGACAGAGCCCACTTGACCATCTTCACTGACCCTTACCTCTCACAGGAACTTGCAGATATGCCACCGTGACCGCCTCTCAGTCACGGTGTGACCACCACTTCATTTCTTGCACACAGCTTTTGCATCTCCTTTGCACAACCCAGGTGTCCAGCCCAGCTGTGCACACAGCAGACTGTCAAAAAACATCTGGGGAAGATTTGACTCTAAATGGCAGAGCTGGTGAAGAGGGGTGTGTTCTGGGCATTATCTTTATCCTAAAGATGAAATAGAGTTAACTTTTTGTGATCACAAATTTCAATGGAAAAAATTGATCTACCTTACTAAGGCCTAGTTTCATATGAACCCTTGACTTAGAAAATAATGATTAGGAGCTTCAAAATACAGTAAGAGACAAAAAATTAGAGACCTAAGCCTTCCCTATTGGCAGTGATGTGTACTACGATAAAATTTATCTTTCTAAATAACCATCCCTTCTGTTGGTGACTTTTTACTGCATTAATTTCTGTTATTTTTGTCCTTGGCATTTCATCTGCGTCTAAAAACATCTTATCTCTTATTGGCCTTATCTTCCACTAACTGCATTTCACTTAGCTGTTACATAAATTGCTCATTACTGAGAAATCAGAACTTTCAGAGATTGACTTTGAAGGATTTAAAGAAGGTCTTTATCAGTCCACAAGCTATTTTAGCGGGGAGTGAGAGGGGTATAGGACTGTCCATAGAACTAATGGCTTCAAATAGCTTTGGGGGAGGAAGGTTGAAAAGAAAATCCATGGACTATCACTGAGGTCTCTTGGGCCCGAATATCATCCCCAAGTCCACTTGGCACAAGTCAAAGTAGCTCTTGATTTTTTTGTCCTACATACACAAAAATCTGTGACAAAGTTGGGAGGTGAACTCTGATTCCTTAATCTCCCCTATCTCTTCATCTGCCTGCACCTTCTGTTTCTAACTCTGAATTTTAATTGAGACACCTTTGTCTTTCAGGAAAGACTTTTGGGTACTACTACAACAAATGAACAGAGATGACTTTCATTATAATAAAAGTCGAGTCATATTTTAAAAAATGAACTATGTTAAAAGTACAGATAGCATGAAATTGACCTTAATTTTTTTTTTTTTTTGACAAGGATTGCTAAGAATCTTTTATTTAGGGTTCCAGATAAAAATACAGTATCTTCTCCCCAATTAGAGAAAGAAAAATTGGGTAAAATGTTTATAATTAAATTAGTTATATCATACTTACAATAGGGAAAACTGAACTTGTTTGTTTTAGCTAACTTAGATGGATTCACCTGCAAAATAAACATGTTGAGATGATGTTTGTGAAGGAGATAGATTTTGAGTGCATTTAAAAAATATATATGTATGTATATATTTTTTTTATTTTTAGTTTTTAGTACAGGGGATTGAATGAATCCAGGGGCATTCTACCTCTGAGGTCACCCCAGCCTTATTTATTTATTTTTTTATTGTTTGAGTTTTGAAACAGGGTTTCACTAGGTTGCTAAGAATCTCGCTAAGTTGCTGAGGTTGATTTCAAACCTGGGATCCTCCTCTCTCAGCCTTCCACGTACTGGGATTACAGGTATGTGCCACCATGTCTGGCAAATGTATGTTTTTAAAATACAATTTTAGCTGCATCATCTTCTTTCTTCGATTTTCTCAAAGCAGACTGCTTTTTGTTAGTGTGTGTGTGTGTGTGTGTGTGTGTGTGTGTGTGTGTGTGTGTGCGCGCGCGCGCGCCCGCGCGCGCCCCCGCGCATGCGCACACTCGCTTGCATGCATGCTTGTGTGTATAATTTAGAGGAATTGTCCAAGCTAAGACTGCCCTATATCAACTTGCTTAATATCTGGAAGGCTAAGAGCAAATCCTTTTCTGGGTTATAAATCTTTTCAGCAACGTCAATAGACTTTTATCTTGACGTCAATGGAATTAATATTTTTAGAATGCCAGTTTAAGAGCAGTTAGCTTTTCCTGCATCTGCTTTTGAAATGCGGTGTAAAATAATCAATCTACAATGGCACTTGGTTGGTCTGAATCATTATTGTTTACTAGCAAACCTTTGGCTCATTTTACCATCTGAAGTGGAGACTTGAAGTCTAGCCTCAGGAATTGTCTTAGCCATGGCTTTTCCACCTGGATCTGGAATGTTCATGTGTGAGAACTGAGGGCTCTATGAAGTGACTTATGTCAGAAGAAATTTTTATATTGCTTAGAAGTTACTCTCCCGAGCAGATGAAGGAATGTTCATAATTCCCCAGGCAGGGCCCACTCAACCTTAGCTTTGAAGGGTCCAAAGCTAGAATTACAGTCTTTTAAAATTTTCTTACATAAATGTAGAGTGAAAATGAGCATCTTTCATAAATGTATACACATAGCCCGGTGTGGTGGTGCACCCCCGTAATTCCAGTACTTCGGAGGCTGAGTCAGGAGGAGCACAGGTTTAAGACCAGCTGCAGCAACTTAGGGAGACTCTTGACAGCCTAGTGAGACCCTGTTAAAAAAAAAAAAAAAGTAAATAAAAATAGAGCTGAGGGTGTAGCTCAGAGGTAGACTTCTCCTGAGTTCAATCTCCAGTACCCTCCACCCCCCCCCCCCGCCCACACATAATGTATACATATAATTTGGGAAGTCCAAATTAAGTTCAGTTGTCTGGTCTTAGTAGCTGCTGATCAAAGAATGGAAAGTGATCAATGGATTTTGTAATCCATGCCTTGAACAGGGATTCCTAGTCATGATAGAAGAAAGGGGAAGGATTTGAGAATTGCCCTAAGTGGAGTTTGCAAACAGCTGGTATCAGGAGAATATAGCAAGAAAAGCCAGAAAGAGAAATCCATGGAGTGTGGGAACTCAAGGTCCTTTGATAACTGGAATCTCATTTCTCTAATATCTCTGATTTCAGATTGCCTGTTTGGTACCTGTGGATCAGTTTCAGCTGTATCAGCGGTTAAAATTTGAACGAGGTATGCATTTTTCTTTTCATCCTGGTGGCGAATGTGGTTTTACATCATGACATCTTTACACGGACCAGCAGGAAGGATCAAGGCAGCTGTGGACCGTCAGAGGGGGCATACTTGGAAAGAGGAAGGCTGAAATTGCCACAGGAAATCTCAGTCCTCAGTCACAGTCAGGGAAAACAGAGATGCACACTGACAGAAAATAGAATTTCCCTTATGTTGGTGGTCTTGTATTTTTAATTTGCCTTACATCAGAAAGGTGTTGTAAAAGTTAAATGACAGCATATAACAGCAAGACCAAAGAAAGGAACTCTCAGCATGCATCTTAGCACTGCTTTTCCCATTCTCAAAGATCCCTTCAAAACATTCACCAGTCTAAACCTTTTTATAGTTCTTTTTATTATTCACTGATTGTTCTTTCAATATTACTTTTGGAATCATAATGATGGCTGACATCGTTTGAGTATGGATCATTCTAATGCAATTGATAACGTAGCAGACTAATTTTTTTTTCTGACTTTGAGCCTGGGGTAATTTATATAGCTTTTTTACATATGTAACTTCATTTATCAGTAGGAATTATGTTTTTACTCCTTTTGGCTTCTGATAGGTCTTTTTAGGAGCCAGTTTCCTCTTGTCACACTTTAGATAGTGCTAAGCTAAATGCTCTAATTTTTGGTATCTGAGAAGTTGGAGAAAAGTCATTTTCCTCAGCACTCATAAGACTGGTATCATCTCACTGAGTAGATATAAAAAACTCTAATCCAGCATGAATGTAAAGTTTTCTGATTGCTAACTTTTTTTAATCTGAAATAACATCTAGAGACAGGGGTAGGGGCAAAATGAACATATATCTATCGTGTACGGTAAGTCTGGTAAACTCAATTACCTTTATCTCATTTAATCTTTGCAACTACCCAGGAAGATAATTTTTACAGGAATAAAAGAAAAAAATCCATGCCGAGCATGAAGAGGAGTCTTGAAGGAATTCAATACAGGGGATGTATGCAGTGATAACCTTCACTCCCTGGGAACCACGTCTGGCCTCATCTTATGGGCTAAGATCACTGAGTTATTTTTTTCAGCAAGCCAATAGCAGATCCATTTCTCTTGGGTGGATCACTTAACTAAACTCATAAACGGATACATTAACTTACACACACACACACACACACACACACACACACATGCACACACACACATCTTAGTGTAGATTTTTTGCTCTCAAGAAAGATCTAGATGGGAAGCTAGGAAATAGCAGGTTGTTGAGCATGGAATCAGACTGAGGAGCATCAGATGAATTATTGATTTAATGAGGACATTGTTTGATACATCTGTCCTGTGTGGAGTCTGAGCTATCTTAAATGAGCAATTACTCGGATCAGGGTAGTATATATCAGCCCTTGTTATCCACTCATATGGGTTGATTAAATTGCCCATTATAAGCCCATATGCTTACTTATTGGACTTGATAGGTCTTCAAACATGTGCCCTGCCATTCTCTCAGTGGCCTCCATGATAAAAATCAATTGGAACTGGAAGGTGAATGTTCCAGGTATTTGCTCTGTGGATCACTGTGGCCCGTAGCAAGTGCTGTGGTTTGAGGGCTCCTAGCTGGAGAAAGCCTAAGAGTTGGGTTGCATTTTCAGGTTGATGAGACACAACTTTCCAGCCCCACTGGTCTGACGTAATAACCTGGGCTCTGTCATTGGTTTCATTCTCAAACAACCCCCCACTCCCACCCCAGCTATCTGCAGCAGGACTTATTCCTAATTGCCTACATTTTAGGGAACATGTTTATTATTAGCTCAGATGCCCTTTTTTTTTAATAATGTTAGACAAGTTCTAATAATACCTGGAATCAAGACTTTCTGAGTATTAGTGCTCACAGACGAATATAGAGTTTAAAAATACTGGCTAAACTGGGAGTGTAGCTCAGTGGTAGAGAGCTAGCCTGAATACACAAGCCCTGAGTTTGATTCCTTGAACTGAAAAATAAGGAAAATTCTGGCAAAGATCCTTGGGTGCAACTGCTGGCTTTTCTATTTATCAGCTATGTGACCATGGGCCAGGTCTTTAACATGATTTCAGTACCTCAATGTCCTCCTCTATAAAATGGAGGTAATAATGTAAGAATTAGGGGTGAGATAAGGATTTAAATCAATGACTACCCAGAAAACACTTCCAATGAGTGCTTCCTGTGTCTGTGTTGAAAATGTCAACAGTTGTTGGTAATAAAAATACTAACGACTTAAAAGTAGTACCTTTGTATTCAAATAGACTCAATGTTTTTCTCCTGTTTCATTTTCCCCAGATGAGATCATTATAACATTCTTTAGGAAGTATCCTCATATTGAAACAGGTCAAATAATCATCTTGCTGTCAGTGAGAGTAGCACACTTTTAGTTGACCAACCATCTTGGTGTCCAAGTAGGAATGGTCTTGCCGGTGAGATGCTTGTGGAAAATCACGGGACAGGACTCATGCTCTTCTGCCGGATGGCCCTATGCTTTGTGATTGGGACTTTTGAGTTTCAGTCCTACTTGTGATTGGCCTATGTCTTCTCAAGATAGAATACTGTATTCTGTCTGATAACAATAGAGTCGGGCAGGTCTTTCTTACATGGTATTGCCCATTTCTACTTTCATCCATCAAGAGTTGATAAAATGGTTTTATTTGTATGTGGAATTTATTTTTTATCACTTATAAATTCTAGGCAGGTGTCCCACTATGGATCTCATGCATTGACAATGGATTATATTCTTCTTATTTTACATAGAAAGTAGCTGAAAATTGGACAGGTTGAGATTTGCCTAGGATCATATAGGCTGTGTCTAAGCATCTCATCTATAAAAAACTTTAAATTAATTAATTCTTATTGTGTTAAAATATATAACAAATTGTCTTATCAGCCATTTTAAGTGTACAGTACATTAATTAAATTTGTACGGTATGCAACTGTCTTTACTTTCTTCTTATACTCTTTCATCATCCCAAACAGAAACCTTCTATCCATCAATCAATAACTCCCCATTCTACCTTCCCTTGGCCCTGGTAACTTCTGATACTTTCTTTTGCTGTGAAATTTCCCACTCTAGATATTTCATATAAATGGAATCATACAATACGTTTCCATTTGTATTTGTCCTTATCTCACTTAGTGTATGTTTTTTCAAGATTCATCCATGTTTTGTAGCATTTATCAAAATTTCATCCCTTTTTATGGCTCAATAATATTTCATCATATATTTATTACCACATTTTGTGCATCCCTTCATCCACTGATGGATGCTTGAGTTATTTCCACCCTTTGTGTATTGTGAGCCATGCTACTATGAACATGGCTGTACGAGTATCTAAGTTCCTACGTTCGGTTCTTTTATGTATTACCTAGGAATGAAATTGCTCTTTTTTTCCCCTATGTTTAATTTTTGAGGAGCTGCCAAACTACAAAACTCTACAACTCAAACATAAATTTAATTAGACATCGCAGTACTGTGAAGTATTAAAGTATGTTAAATTTGGTGACCATTTGGTTTAACACCTCATTTAAAAAAAAAAAAAAACAGGAAATTGAGACATTTTGTTTTTGGAAGGCAATTTGTAATCATGTAATTATTCATTATCACCAATTATGATAGTTATTATTAGAAAATAGAAATTCCAAGTAAGAGCAAGTTTGACTAATGAAATACTTAATACACTTTATTAATACAGTGTATTCTTCTAGCAGTCAGAAAAGCACAATTCCATCTAAAACTGAGTCACACAAACTCCTAACTTTAGTGGGTCTTAAGATACTTGTGAGGCTAGATGACTTCAGAGGCTGCTTCCAAGTTTGAAAAGTCCATGGTGCTGAGAGGGAGCCCTCTGATGCTGTTCACCTCTGTTTGAGAATATTTACGAGAGCAGATGTTAATTCTGATCAGTTTAGTTTAATTGCATTTTAACTATCTGCAGAAGACCTTTGTTCTTCTAGATAACAGAAAGCAAATTAACTTTGGTGTAATTAAAAATGCAGCGGGTCATGGAAGCTAAACAGTTTGATTTATCGTGGCTGATAATTAAATCAACTTGGGTGCACGGTGTTTTCCACAATAATAAAAATTCATGTGATGCCTTTTTTGGCATAGACTCACAATGGTGGAGGATGGCAGGAAAATCATTTTTGTTAGTTGAGAGAATATACAACAGAATAAAAGACCAACCACACATATCTAATGCTATTAGTGTCAGCTGGGAAAACCAAGGGTCTTGGGCTCAGTGTTTGAAAGTTGAAAATAATCATTTGACTCAGGCATGATCCTGATGTCTCACGGCAGTTTTAGTTTTCTAGAATGTTCCTATCTCCCAATAGTTGTCAGAATACAGAAGTAGAAAACAGTTTGAAATAGCATTTCCTGCTGGGTGTGGTGGCACACATCTGTAATTCCAGTTCCTGGGAGGCTAAGACAGGAGGATTGCAGGTTCCAGACCAGTCTCAGTAACCTAGTGAGACTTTGTTCAAAAACAAAATAAAATAAAAAAGAGCTAGGGGTGTAGCTTGGAGGTAGAGTGCCTCTGGGTTCAATCCCCAGATTGAACACACACACACACACACACACACACACACACACACACACACACACACACAGCATTTCTTGCCTCATGCGTGATTTACATGAATAAGCACAGTCTTAGATCAAATAGCCACAGGGCTTTAACTCTGTGATCCATAGTCTTTAACTCTCCTATCCATAGTCAACTGCCAGAGTCCTAAAGGGACCTTGGGTCACGAGGAGGCCCAAGGGTGAAGAGAAGTCTCGGGAGGGTTCTGACCAGGGGAGAGTCGTGATACAATTGCCAGTTTAGGAAGATTATACCTGCTATTGTTGAAAGGAGAGAGGTGGTATTGGAACAGAGCAGCAGCAGAGAGACCTACTGGGAGGAAATTGCAATCTAATCCAAGATGGTGTTGGAGTGTGTGTAAAAGTGGAGGTACAGAAAGTTGCCAGCTTTAGAATATACATATATGTACACATATATACACACACACACACACACACATATACATACACATATATACACATATATATACACATATATACTTCTAAATATACTTCTATACATGTATACACACATATATTTCATATATATGTATATATGTGTACATATGTATATACATATGCATATATGTATATACGTATGTGTACATGTGTATATATGTATATGTATATACGTATGCATATACGTATGTGTACATATGTATGCATATATGTATATATGTATGTATATGCATGTATATGTATACATGCATGTATATATGTATGTATGAATGTGTATACATGGTACTGGGGATTGAACCCAGGGGCATTGTACCTCTAGCTACACCCTCAGCCCTTTTTTTTTTTTTTTTATCTTGAAACCAGTCCTTGCTAAATTGCTGAAGCTGGCCCTCAAAACTTCAATCCCCCTGTCTCAGCCTCCCAAGTATTGAGCTTACAGGCGTGCGCCACCGTGACTGCTTTAGAGTATATTCTGAAGGCAGAGCTGTCAGGCTTTCCCTAGTAGAGGCTTGGTGGGTGTGGAGATCAGTGGAGAAGTCAGGACCAGCGCTACAAATTTTGGAGTTCTTAGCAGAGAAATCAGGTTAATAGCCATGCAGTTGTGCTCACCCAGGAATACAGTGTGGATGAAAAAAGTGGCCTCAGGACTGAGCCTGGGCTGGCCAGGGATGGTCAGACATATGAATCCAGAAGAGAGGTGACAACAGTGTTTAAAGAGGGTGGAGTGTCAACCGAGTCAGACACTACCAAAAGAGCAGAGGACTGAGAGCTGGACACATGGTTCTCAGTGACCCTGACAAGTGGGGTTTTGGGGGAGAACTTTTTTAGAGAGGGTTCAAAGTATTTTGAGAAATATGTTTTTTAAGGAACCCATGATCCAACAGAGCAGGCTTGTCCAGGAGCGGGAGGAGAGAGAACTGCAGAAGCAAAATCTTTGAGGATGCGAGGGGGTGGATCTCAGAGCGGGTTGCAGGGCTTGGACCTGAGGGGCAGGCTCATTCTCTGGAGAGAAGTGGGAAGACTGTGAGTCTGTCTGGTGCAGGCGGGTGAGTGGATCCTGTGTGCGTGGGTTCTATTCTAAATAGGTAAAATAAGGAAGGTGGGTCAGTAGCTGAGTGTGAGGAGGGAAAGGTGCTATGTGCTGTATGTCATTGTCAACATGATTTACATTGTGATGTGAGACTATAATACACCAACACAACTACATCAAAATCACATATTAAGGTCAAGAACTAGAAAAATAATGGAACAAATTTTACTCCCTCTTTTTGTGTATGCAGTATTGGGGATGGAACCCAGGGCAATCTACCTCGGAGCTACACCCCCAGCCCTATTTTATTTTTTATCTTGAAACAAGGTCTCACCAGGTTGATGAATGTTTCTACTTGCTGAGGCTGGAATTTTACTCATTCTTGTTGGAGAACCTGCACTATGTTGGCGGCGCTGTATTCAGTATATTATAGACAGTGTCTCTTTAGTCTTAACCTGTGTGTGTGTGTGTGTGTGTGTGTGTATTGAAACCAGGGCCATTCTACCTCTGAGCTACACTCCAGCCTTTTTTTTTTTTTTTAATATTGAAAGAGGGTCTTAGTAAGGTGCAGAGAGCCTCGCTAAGTTGCTAAGGCTGGTCTCAAACCTGCAATCGTCCTGTCTCAGCCTCCCAAGTATTAGGATTACAGGTGTGTACCACTGCACCTGGCTGACCATTGTGTTTTACAGGAAGCAAAGTCCAGGGTTAAGTGGCTGCTCTGGGAAGGCTAGAGCCCTATTTTTCCTTTTATTATGATAGTCCTAGCTGAGTTCAGTGAAAACTAAGGCCTGCTTCCCTTCCACTCTGGATTTATTGATTTCATTTTCTAAAACCAGACTGCTGTATTACATAGATAAATCTCCACATTGCATCCTTTGGATAAAAATGCAGGTATTGATCAGATCAAAATGGTGTGTAGCTTAGCTGCTTGTTCCTGGTTCTCATATATAGGCTTCAATGGGATCACTAAAAATGCTACATTATAAATAACCCTCCAAAGCAGTACTGTTCGCTCAGAGTCATCCGGTTCTCACAAATGGAACAGTCTCGTAGGTTTATCTTTAGCAATTCTAATCAGATGAGCAATCCCCTAGTTGAAAGAGCAGAAAGTGTACATCTGAGCTGAGGGGGTCTATGCTGTGAATCAAAAATAGACAAGGTAGATAGAAAAGGAAAATGGGTAAATATTCTTTGTGCCTTCAGGCCCAGTGTCACCCATATACCTTTTCTTCTCATTCAAAAATGCCCATTGAGAATGTCTGTTAAAAGACAAAAACAACAACAAAATTGTGTGTGTCCATTTGATTGCAAGAGATAAGTCTCTTTAGCCTGACTCTATAATCCAGTAAGAGAAATAGAATTATTTATTCTTTTGAATGTTTCACCCTTAAGCCCTTGCTAGCTTTTTAAAAAAGATTTTTAAAGGTTTTTTTTATACTTTTATTAGTGCAATGTAATTATACATCATAGTGAGATTCAAAGTGATACAAACATACACGCACACAGCACTTGGTGTATTTCCTTCCATATCCTGCCTCCCCTCCCCACTTCTGCTTCCTCCTTCCTCATACATGTTAGTGAGATTGGTGGTGAAACTTTGGATGAACGTAACCGTATTTCAACTGTTCTCTTCCCTAATCCTTGTTTTTTTCCCATCCCATTCTACCTCCCCTCATCCCCTTCATCCTGATCTCTCTCCTCATTTTACTGAAGTTCCTTTTGTTTCCTGCTTTTGTTCTAGCTTCCACATATGGGAGAAAACATAGGACCCTTGACTTTCTGAAACTGGCTTCTCTCACTTAGCATAATATTCTCTAGTGCCATCCACATTCCTGCAAACGACATAATTTTGTTCTTCTTTATGGCTGAGTAAAATTCCATTGTGTGTAGATACCACATTTTCAATCTCCATTAGTCTGTATCTGATGAAGACCTAGATTGGTTCCATAATGAGGCTTTGTGAATTGTGCTGCTATAAACCTGGGTATGCATGTATCAATCACTATAGTGTTCAAAGTTCAATTCCTTTGGAAAGTCTCCCAGTATTATTGTATTGGGGTCTGAGTTTTCATGTTACTCGTGTTTATGTACTAACTTACTCAGCTCTGTACTTTAACTTAGAAATAAAAAGCAGAGAGAACTTTCAGGAACTTGAGTAGATTTACCTGTTTCCACCAGAATCGTTATTTGCTTTTAATGGGACATGTTCAAGTACCCATGTAAAACAAAAAGCAAACCTTCCACAGATGAACAAAATTGTATTGCTCTTCTGGGTGCTCTCCTGCCTGGGTGGGTGGAGATTTCTCAAGGCTTTAATCTCACCAGATTCCGACTAGCACTCCTTTCTTTTCTATTTATTACTTAAAAGGGGGACTTGATGGTAGCAGGGGGACTCTTATGGTCGCAATTGGGTTGAATTCATGGATATCTGGTCTGTTTTCTCCCCTCTCTGTGTGTAGGAGAAGAAAGATCTTGATTCGTTGGGGGAGGAGAGGAATGAATATACAGAGTATGTCTCATCTGATCGGTGTAAGGGGGGCTTGCAAGTCGGGTAGGGAGATGGACCAGAAGCATCTATATTTTTTTTTTTTCTTGGTGCTGGGGATTGATCCCAGGGTTTGCACATGCTATGCAAATGCTCTGTACTGAGCTACACCTCCAACTCCTTTAGGAAAATTATTGTTTATTTTGAGTCAAGGTCTTGCTAAATTGTTCCTGGCTGGCCTCAAACTTGTGATGCTCCTGCCTCAGCCTCCCAAGTACTGAGACGAGTGTGTGCTACCATGCCTGGCTGTTTTCTCCCTTGTATCCCTTCCACATGCTGGCCGCCTGCAGAGTTCCTATCTCAGGGACTTCTGAAAAGAAATTAGGTTGGTGTGGTGCTTTCACTCTTTCGAACTTAATCTCTTTCTGTTTCATCTCAGCAGGTGCTAGACACTTTGTTCAGTGATTAGGAGGGATTGGTTTTACCTTCTGTTTTTAAAGTTGATCAAAAGGGGAAATTTCATTGCGGATACTTGGATTTTAAAAAATCTTTCTATAAATAAATATTAAATATTCCTTATCTCCATCCCCAGAGCTGCTCACAGATACTGTTAATAATTTCATTTTTGCCATCTTGTGAGGCACACGGTCATTAATTTGCATTGCGTGGTTTCTTTCTTTCCTTTTGACATTGTGTTTGTTTTTCTGTTTTGTACTGTGAGATTTCTGAGGCGGGAAGTCTCTCTTTTTCAGTTTCATATGCTCAGGTCTCTAACAAGTACCCGGAAAGCAGCCCTTTGATGAATGAACAGGGAGAACTAGGCAGAGGTCCAGTTTTCAGTCCTACTGTCACTGGAGTTCGTGCCTGAAAAAGACATTTGGAATAATCCAGATAAAGTGAGAGCCATGGCCAGTTAGGCAGGAGTCTTGTAAATAAGTAAAATAGAGAAGGAATCTAGGACTATGCTTTAGATTCCATCCACAGGTGGGGACAAAGGAAGCTATATTGATGGTAAAGGAGAGAAAGAAAGATTGTGGGAAGAAAAGAGAGGGAGGAAAGGGCCCTGTGCATGGAAGAGGGAGTTACTAGAGGAGTATCTGGTATGAGATGAGTTGGAAAACATGTGCTGGGTGTGCCTAGAGGGTTGTCGCTTTGAACTTTTAGAGAGCAGTTTATCGGGGTGCTTAGGGTACAAACATAGTTTCCGAAATGCAAGGAAGACTGTGGTGGAGAGGAATGAGAATCATTGAATGTGGATTGCTCATCGAAAGACTAGGATGGCATAGGAAGTCGAATAGATGTGAGTTATAGAGAGACAGAAATCTAGAAGAGGTCATTATTACTTGTTTTAACCTTAGAAGGAATTTTCACTGTTGCTCTTATAAGTGACTCTTCATAGGAGGTTTAATATTGAAGTGCTATGTGTAAAGGTTCACATTTTGCCAAGTTGATGTCTTTGCACATTTGAGAGCCCTAGTTGAAATGGGTGCAGATCTATGTTCTAATATATATCATAACACACTTCTAACACTGGGACTGACATTGGATGGTTTCGGTGTACTATACACATCTTTTAATGAAAGCACTAGAAGAGAACGGAAAATAAATTCCAACACAAGGCAATTCAAGATGGTGTTGGTGTTGCTAGTGTCCGTATTTTAAGTCAGTTGTTTGGAGAGTACATCTGTGCTTTTAAAAACACCAGAAATTACTGCTTTAAATCACTAGGTAGCATTTCATTACTATGTCAGTAAATTAGAGCACACAAATAAAATAGGAAACAGCTCTTGCCTATAATCTGAAGAGAGAAAGGCCATCTCCACCGAGCCAACAGACAACAGCAGTAAACAAGATGCTGACTCTGTGACCCCAGATGAAGGCAGGCACGCAACAGGAGGAGCTCCTTTAAGAATAGACTAAGACTTGGTAAAGAAGAGAGGGGTTTTTAGTAAAAAGGAAAAGCATAGAATGAGAATTGTCTCTATGGAGAAGAAGGCGAAACACGGGAAAGTTTGAACACATTTCGGTGTTATAAAAGGTAAATAGTTTCCCAGGGAACAGTTTAGTTCTGTAGTTATTTTATCAGCGGATTGTTCATATGCCAGATTGAAAAGAGGTTGTTTTAAAACTAATTTTTAAAATTATCTAAGTGGTATTTGCATCTTTAAAAAAATCCAGATTAATAATTAAGTAAATCTTTGCCTCTTCCCCCCTTCTTGAGACCTTATTTAAGGGTAACTGTTGTTATGTTTCTCCAACATTCTTCTGGAAGTGTTAAAAATAGAGAAATTTTTTTTTTTTTTTTTTTTTTTTTTTTTTTTTTTTTTTTTTTTTTTTTGCGGTACTGGGGATTGAACTCAGGGGCATTCTACCTCCGAGCTACACCCCCAGCCCCATATTTTATTCTTTATTTTGAAACCGAGTCTCACTAAGTTGCGGAGTGCCTCACTAGGTAGCTGAGGCTGGCCGCGAACCCGGATCCTCTGGTCTCAGCCTCCCGAATGCTGGGATTACAAGCGTGCGCCACCACGCCCGGCTGAGAAATATTTTTATTAGTGCATCTCACTTCTACTCTTCTGCAATTTACCTCCTCCCCCCCCACTTAATATATTGTAGAGGTCTTTCCAGATTTTGACATTGATTTATCTTATTTTTAAAAATTCGTACAAGCCGGGTGTGGTGGCGCACGCTTGTAATCCCAGCATTTGGGAGGCTGAGACCGGAGGATCCAGGTTCGAGGCCAGCCTCAGCTACCTAGTGAGGCACTCCGAAACTTAGTGAGACCCTGTTTCAAAATAAAGAATAAAAAATAGGGCTGGGGGTGTAGCTCGGAGGTAGAATGCCCCTGAGTTCAATCCCCAGTACCAAAAAAAAAAAAAAAAAAAAAAAAAAAAAAAAATTCGTACAGTGTTCAACTATATGAATCTATATGAATATTCATTATTTGTCTGCTCACCTATGTAAAAACTTTAGAGATGTGGAATAGTGGATTAACTTTTTAAAAAGTCTATATATGTTCATTATGGTACACAAGAATTTCTACAGAATAACGTCTGTGGATGTGTATGTTGTTTCTGTTTATGTGCACACACTTCCATTGGTCTCACGTATAGAATGGTAAAATCATTGGTCCGGGAATGACGTTAGAGGTCATCTTGAAATACACTCTTTTAATCCCCTGGATAAAATGTATGCCACATGGAAGGGCTGTCCTTGTTTGAACTGCATGCTTGCTCACTATTCCAAGAACTAGTGCTATCTGTTAAGATACTTTCAGCTGCAAGGAAAAGCAGGTTGGGCTGAAAATGGTTGCACAGCAGGGCACTTAATTACCTTGCACAGGAAGGTGGGCTGTCGTGGGTTTGGTTCATTTAGCAGCTCAACGTTTCTCAATTCTTTGACTTTCCCTCTGAGTTCCCAGGTCTTTGTGATGGCTTAAGCATCATCACTTCACACAGCCGTGTTCAAAGACAGACAGAATAGTGATTCTTCCCTGAGTACCAGGGAGGAGGTCTTGTCCCAGAGTCCCCTTGGTGTCCTCCTGTTACCTCCCATTGGTCAGAATTGTGTCATGTGCCCTAGTCTTCCCTGCAGGATAGTCTGGGAAAGCACATCTCTGGAATCCTCACATGTTTCAGCAAGGAAGTTGAAAGGGGTTCGGCAAGATTTTGGATGGATACTTTACAGAGTTGGCTACAGTGCCCAATTTTGTTTTGGGATTTAGTGTTAAAATCTGTCTCCTAGCATCTCCACTTTTGGTTATAGCAAGGCTCTAAGCCATTCCTAAAGAAGGCTTCTAAGGAAGGAAATACAGATATGTATCATGTGATGACAGTTCAGCCACTAATGGAACACATGTACGATGATGTGTTCCTGTAAGGTATCACCACCTGACAACACAGCCATCTTTCTTTGTGTAAGTACACTCTGTGATGTTCACACAATAACAAAATCACTTACCAATGCACCTCAGAAAGTATCCCTGTCATTAAGAGATGTAAGGCTCTAGGAAGAAACTCATAAAGTGTCCCTTCTTCCCTCTCCTTTATATTCCTTTGCATGGTCATATACCATCAAAATGGTGGAAAATACAGAAGACCCCTGTTTTCGGTGGCTTAGATTGTTCCCTTGTTTTCTTTGTATGGCATTAGTCTCTGTGCCATACAAAGATCCTTTAATGCAGTTCATCAGGATCTGTGATTGCCCTTCATTGTTTCTGCTTCCACTCTCCCACCCCAGATACCTGAAATAATAAGCTGATAGAAACAAGTCAGAACCTCTGGCAAGTAATTGTAATTGAAGTTATGAGGACAAGCAGTGTCCTTGTATCTTTTGAAGTGATCACTAGGTCTCCTATAGATTTTAACAGTGATGTGTGTCTTAACTTTCCCTTCTCTTACTTTTCAATCTTTTTTTTTTTTTACTTTTATTGGTGCATTATAATCGTAGAGTCTCACATCATAATGTAGTGATTCTGACGTACAGGCACACAGCAGTCGGTGAATATTCCCCCTGCTCCCTCCCTACTCCATTTCATTTTTTTACCAAACTTTTCAAAGGCCTCTGATGGGGTTAGGGATGTAGCTCAGCGGTGGAGAGATTGCTTAGCATGCCTGAGGCCCTGGGTTCCATTCCTCAGTACCACAAAACAACAAACAAACCTCTAATGGATGGTACGTAGATGTTTGATATGGGAATCTATATCAAATAGATGTTATACGCTAGCCTTCAGTTCTTTGGACTTAGTGTTAAGTGAATAGTTATAGAAAGAAGCATCATTTGGAAGAGAATAGTAAATGATGTGAAGATAAAGGCCAAGACCTCAGATCCTATATGTCACTAGACTCTCAACTTTCCAAAGTTTTAAGATTATAAGAGGACCCCGGTCTCTCAGAGTCCGAGTCTTTGAATATAGAATCCCCCTTTACTGTTTGTGTTTGTGTCAGGGGCCCATCGTTCTCCAATCCCACTCCCCCCCCCCAGAATTATTACGTAAGATAATATATTTAAGGATGCTATTTTAAGTGAAAACTTGTAAAAAGGATAGATCCATTGATTTCATTTTCTAGGCAAGACATCAATGGAGACAGCATTTGCTTAGAACGTGTCACACCTCCCCCTTCCCCCAATGTTGAATTTATAAAATTAACTATAAAACCTAAACTCCTACTTAGTACCTTCATTTCCTTTTTGCATCACCTTTTGGATGTGTTTGCCTTCTGGGTATAAATTTCTAGGAATCACAAGCCCTAGGTGATTTAAAACTAGAATCTTATCAGTTTAAATCTGCAAAATTTGTTGGTTCAGAAAAAAACAAAAGGACTGTGCTTTTCCTCAAATAACCTTATATTATTCTACATGGCATGTCTCCTAAAGGTCATAGTATACAAAGACAACATGGGAGTCTGTAATTGAACAGAAAAGGGGAAACTAAGCAAGATTTGTAAACACCTGAATAGCTGGTTGCCTACCTTCCCACTCTACCTTCTTTCCTGTATGCCATGTGGGTCTAGCCAGTGTCACATGATTGGCTCTCAGCTTCTGGTCTGTGAAAGTCCCCACCTCTTGTTTTTAGAGCATGTGGGGCCTTTACACATTCTCCCTCCCTAGCACATTGGTAGGATAGCAGAACACAAAATTGACAGGAAATCGGACTTCTTGGCTAAGCCACACCAGATACTGTATGGTCCTGAAACTATTCAATTCTTCCTTGTCCTTTAATTTCCTGCTCTACAACAGAAGAAAGCTCACTACCTACTTCTCAGTCAGTGCCCGAAAGGACAAAACCTTTTGTGAAAAATACTTTGGCCGATTCTCCATGTCTACTTTCTTCCAAGATGATACCCAACACATTGTAGAAGGGGCTTGAGATTTTTGTCTGTTTTGAGTGCTCAAAGGGAAGAAATATTCTAGAGTTACAAAAGTTGGGTAGAGAGACCACTCCTTACCTGTTCATAAAGGCAGTGGTGACCCATTCTGTTAGTACCTACTGTGAGAAATGTGGCAGGGCCAAGCGACCCTGTAGATGGGAGATTTGGGCCCATTATGAAGACTACCTAAATCGTCACTCTTGGTTATACACTCCCATAAATGTCTGTTTACCCTAGTGAGGGTAAACGCAGGGGAGAGAGCTTCAAGCTTGACTTAGAGATAGAACATCACATTTTTCTTTCTCTGTGTTCTAGAAGTTCATCTGGACCCCCACCGGACATGGTGTCCTGTTGCCGACTGTCACACAGTGTGCCCTGTTGCTGCGAGTGAGGCAGGGCAGCCCGTGCTGGTGGAATGCCCTTCTTGCCACCTGGAATTCTGCTCCTGTTGTAAGGATGCTTGGCACGCAGAGGTCTCCTGTAGAGACAGCCAGCCCATTGTGTTGCCAACAGAGCATGGGTAAGAAAGGAAACCGTCTTTGAGATTATTCACTAGCATTCTTAGCAACTTGACATGCATTGCTTGGGAGAAGGAGTCATCTCATGATGGTGTTCAGAATTTCATTACTTTCTAACAGAACTTCCTGAGAAGTCTGTAAGAATTGGTAAGATGTCACAGAATTGGTAAATTGGTAAAGAAGAATAGCCCCCCCCACCAAAAAAAAAAAAATCTCTAAAAGGGATTTTAGTTAGTTACCCCAGGAGAATCTTCCAGACATTGCTTTCTCTTTAGGTAGAGGCACATGTTCCCCAAGTTCTCAGTAGGAAGCTGAGGATTGGTCGCGGCTATTTGCTTAGACACCATGCCTGCCTGCTATTGGTTATATCTTGTTCTTTCTGCTTGCGAAATGAGTCCGGAGTTATTTTCTTGCCTGATTAAATTGCCAGCTCACTAGCTATGCTAGTCAGAGCAGAGGCCACACCGCAATACAACAACAGTCCCCAATTCTCAAATACAGGAAGAGAGATTCGCTCTTAATACTTTACACTCAGAAAAGGTGGTGCCAGGGTTAGGATTTTGGTTTGATGAGAAGCAATTAAATCTGTGCCTTTTCGGATGGAGGGTTTTTTTGCCTTGTTTTGTTTGTTTGTTTTTTATGGCAGCAGCAGGGCTCAGAGTGAAAGACCTTTGTGATTGATCCCTTGCTTTGCTCAAGGCTGTGGCTGTTCTGCATCAGCCAGAACAAAATACCAGTGTTCAAGTCCAGCTGGCTCAGTCACCCCGTGCCCTCAGAGAGTGAGGACCGGTTTTCAGGAATGGTAATGCTGCCTGGCCGTGCCGCTGTGCTTGAATCTCAGACCAAACAAATGGAAAACTCAGATCTGGCACACGTGGCAGGCATGTGCCTTCTTGGCCAGACTTACACCAGTGCCTTCTGCATTCTCATGCCCATGGCGGTAGACTCCCTGGGTGTCCCAGGGTGATGTAAGGAACTCAGAGGAGAGGACATCTGAGTCCTGACCCTGTCACTTGGTATCTGTGTGTCCTTATGCAAGACACTCAGCCTCTGAGTCTGTTTCCTCATTGGGAGAAAAGGGGATTAACATAGAAACAGCCCCCACCACTCTGCAAGGCTACTGCCAGTACAGAGCCTGAGCACTGAGTTAACAACACTTTACGAGTTAGACGTCTCTGTGTACTGGATGGTGGATTTGATGAACAAGAGCTAAAGTGTACCTCAGTGCTGTGGCTCCTCCCACCCCAGTTTGTACCACTCGTGTGTGTATGTGTGTGTGTGTGTGTGTATGTGTGTGTGTTACTGGGGATGGAACCCAAGATCGGGGCATTCTACCTCTGAGCTATACCCCCAGCCCGATTTTATTTTTTGTTTTGAAACAGGATCTTGCAAATTTGCTAAGGGCCTTGCTAAGTTGCTGAAGCTGGCCTCGAACCTGAGATCCTCCTGTCTCAGCTTCCCAAGTACTGGAACTACAGGTGTGTACCACCATGCCTGGCTCAATTTGTACCACTTTTTTTCTGTGCCCCTTGAGGCCATGAACCTGTACTGGTCTATATGTTTGTTTGGAGCAGGTCTTCTCAATTATATTGGACATTTGCTTTATTATCTTTAACTATATTTTTATTGGTGCATTGTAGTTATATATCATTGAGGTTTAGTGTGATAGAAATATACATGCACACACTGCTGGGTGTGTTTAAAGTATTGATTGTTGATCAATGGAGTGGGATTGTTGAATCCCACTCCTCCATTTATTTAATGGGCCAGCAGGGCAATTAGATAGACTGTGCTGTGCTGTGCTTGGGTCCAGAGCTAGTTGTTTTTCTGTGGCATAGCTGACTCCTTAACCTTCTTACTCAGACAGCATGTGCTCAGAGAGAGAAATATTAATTTGACAAAGCAATGAGTTAAATCAGCTGTGGAAAGTGTAATCATGTAAGTCACTGAAAGCCAAAATAAATAAAGATTCTTTCTTGTATTCAGTTATTTGAGCAACTAATAATCTGTGTCTGCTATTTTTACGCCCACCCTTTTCTTTGGAAGTGAATCAATGACAGAAAACTGAGGGTACAGTACCTACCCATCTAGAGCTCTGGGAAATCAGTTCATGACCATCAGGTGAATGTCATGTCCCTTCTCTTTTCTTCTAGGGCCCTTTTTGGAACAGATGCAGAAGCCCCCATTAAGCAATGCCCAGTTTGCCGGGTTTACATCGAACGCAACGAAGGCTGTGCCCAGATGATGTGTAAGAACTGCAAGCACACGTTCTGCTGGTACTGTCTCCAGAACCTGGATGTGAGTTTTCCTGGGAAGAGGGCTACATGTGGTCTTCCCTGTACTATCTCTCTACTACAACCACCACCCTACAGGTTTTCCTTTTAAAATAGTGAGCCTATCTTTGTCCTGCAGAAGGAATTCACTTTTTATAATAAGACTTCCTGATCCTGCTACTTTATGTTTCTTTCTAATTCTTTCCTTTTGACAGTACTAGGGATCAAATCCAGCCCCTTGTACATGTGAGGCAAGCGCTCTACCAATGAGCTATATCCCCAGCTCTCACCTGCTACTCCAAGTGACTATAAAATCTCATTTTTGTCACCTTAGCTGTGTCACCTTATCTTTAAAGACAAGCTTCGGAGCTGGATGCAGTGGCACACACGTGTAATCCCAGGACTTGGGAGGCTGAGACAGAAGGATCACAGGTTTGAGGACAGCCTTGTAAATTTAGCAAGACCCTGTTTCAAAATAAAGAAAAAATAAAAATAAAAAGGTCTGGGGGTGTAGCTTGGAGGTAGAATGCCCCTGGGTTCAATCCCCAGTAACACACATACACACGAAAGAAAAAGAAAACTTTTTTAAAGGGGTATTTCCTGCTTTCTGAACATTATCTTACTCTATTATGTAGAGATCCATTAGTGTATTAATTTTACATTGCTGTTGTAACAGGTTATCACAACATTTCATAAACGTGGCTCAAAATAACACAGATGGCACTATCTTATATTTCTGTACATAGAAGTCCAATGTAGGTTTTACTGGTCTGAAATGAAGGTCGACAGGGCTACATTCTTTTCTGAGGACTATTGGAGGGAATTTCCTTCCTCTCCTTCCCTTCTCCACCTTCTAGAGGCTGCCTGCAATTGCAGGGCTGGCGACCTCCTTCATCCATCTTCAAAGCCAGCGACACCACATCCCTCTGACGATTCTTCCATAATCACCTCTCCTTCTGATCCAGCTGGGAAAGGTGCTCTGCCTTCAAAGACTGTGTGACTAGATGGGGCCCACTGCGTAATAACCGCCCCCATCACGAGGTCCTTAATTTAATCACACGTGCAAGTCCCTTTTGCCATTTGAGGTAACACAGTTACAGATTTTGAGGATTAGGCCATGGGCATCTTTGGGGCAGTTATTCTGCCTGCCAGGGTTAGGTTGCTTTTCTCTTTTTGAATTAAAAAAAAAAAAAAGTCCAAATCAATGGTGTCTCCTAAGTAACTCCTTCATTTCATGACAGCAGTCTTCTATGGTTTTGCCAACGTTCCCTTCCTACGTCAGAGATGCGCCCAGTCATTAACCCCCTTCCCCACCCATGTGATGCCTCTTCTCAAGTTTATGTGCAATGTCAGTCAATCCTGTGATGAGGTGCCCGCAGAGTTCAAAGGTGGTGGGAAGGATTAATGAGAAGGCCTTGCTTCAATTCTAGTCTTTTTTTGTGTGTGTGTGGCACTGGGGATTCAACCCAGGGACATTCTACCTCTGAACTACACCCCAACCCCCATTTTTTTATGTGTGTTTTGTAACATGATCTTACTAGGTTGCTGATAGTCTTCCTACATTGCCGAGACTGGCCTTGAACTTGTGATCCTTCTGTCTCAGCCTCCCAAGTACTGGGATTAAAGGCACACACTATCACACCTGGCTAATTCTTGTCTTTTAAAGTTTGCGGTAGCACACAATGTTTATAGATATTCCCTACTTGGGCAATTTGGACCTACACTACACATTCCTATTCATGTAGTTGGTTCCATTCTTTTCTCAGCTCTCTGTTTTTGTTGCTTGGTTTGCTTTAATTCCTCAAGCAATTTGTTTAGTGCTCTCCAGGCTGAGCCAGTGTGCAGCCAGCAGGGGATGCCTGCCGGCCACCGCAAGCCTGATTTATAAAACCAAAAATTAGATAAGATTTTCAGGATGACATCTAAGAGGAAGAGTCTCAATGGTTTACGAAGAGACGTAAATTGAGGAGACAAAAGTGGACATTTTAGACTCAAGAAGCTCTGCTCAGTAGAAAGAAATGATTGTCACTATAATTTTTTTTTATTATTTACCAAAGGTCCTTAAATGGCAAGTATGTGTGATATTTAAGTTCTATCATATTTCTTTTTTTATTTTTATTTTTTGGTCCTGGGGATTGAACCCTTGGGTGTTCTACTTCCAAGCTATAGCCCCCCCCCACACACACACACTCAGACCCTTTTATTTTTTATTTTGAAACAGGGTCTTGTTAAGTTGCTATGGCTGGCCTCAAATTTGTGATCCTCCTGTGTCTCAGCCTCCCAAGTACTGGGATTACAGGAGTGCACCACCACTCCTGGGAAGTCCTACCCTCATTCTTATGGTGTAATATTGTAGATGAGGCCTTCAATGATTGCACACTCCACCACTCCACTTTTTTATTTGCTTTACAAATAAAAATCATTTTATTTTCCTTCTAGTTCAAGCCTCACTATTAACTGGGTTCGGATCCACGAGGCAGCCGGGCCCATAAGGTTCTCTTTAGGAGCCGAGAATATAAGGAACTAAATGTGTGCACCAGATCCTCCCTCGTTTGGCTGGAATATGTTTGGGGGATGGCGTAGCCGAGAACACTCTGTTCTGTCACTTGTACTCTGCGGGTACTTGAGATGAAGTGGTACAGATTTTAAATGGCCGAGTATGCAGATTTCAAATGTTGGAACATCTTTTTCTGTTCACTATTTTTTAGAGTTTCCCCCCCTGCCCAGTTTTAGCCAAAAACTTCAGCTTGTTGGTAATACTTTCCCCCAGGCAAGCATTCTCTATCACATGATGGTGTTGATCTCTGTTTATGTGGACTTTGACAGTCTGGGCCAGGAGAGGGGTTATCTTATAAAATGCAAGACTGAGACCAGCACCCAAGCAGAGATTTTGAGCAGGGCTGGAGCCTTGAGTTTGTTCCTTCCTTGATCTTTATCTCCCAGTCTCAGAGGCTGGCACACTCTTCACAGGGGCTTGGGATTTCTGTTCCTGTCTGTGGCCTTCAGAGACTTTCCCTCTTTGGTCATCTCTTCTCTCTCGGGGAACTTGAACTTTCACTCCCTTCTCCCTCACTGAGTTCATGCATGCCACCATGTGTCATATAAAAGCCAGTGAACCTTGCTGAGCATGGTGGCACATACCTGTAATCCCAGTTCTTAGGAGACTGAGACAAGAAATCACAGGTTTGAGACCATCCTCAGCAACTTGGTGAGACCCTGTTTCAAAATAAAAAAAAAATAAAAAATAAGAAGGGCTGAGGGTGTAGTTCAGAGGTAGAATGCTCCTGAGTTCTATCCCCAATACCAAAAAATAAAGAATAAAATAATAAATAAAAATCAGTGAGCTTTTTCTCTACTCTGCCCTTCTCTGTCTCTCCATCCTTTAGAAGCCAAGGTTCAATAAGTAAATAAATAAATAAATAAGATAAAAATCACTCATCATCTCTAGATGTTGATACTTTCATCAGTGTACTGCACTCACAGGACCGTAACTCATACCCCGATTATATTCTTCCTGAGGCGTTGAGCGGTTTCTTATTGCCAAAATCCAATGGACCCTTCTTTTCCTATCTTTCCTAGTCTCTCAGCTGCATTTAGCATCTTGCACCTCCTTTCCAGGGACCATCTCTCAAGTCACTTTCCAGGTTCTTCCTGGGTCCATTCCTGAGTGTTTGTGCTTAGCAGCCTCTTTGCTTCTCAGTCTGTGCCTCTTCCTGGGCAATCTCATTCCTTACTTGTAATTTCTTCCACCCCATGTACACTGATGCCCAAGCCTTCCCCTGACCCCAAATCTAGGTATATGTAATGCACTGCCTTTGAACGGTACTGCTTGGATGTCTCTACTGTCTGTCAAGTTCAACACATCCAAACTGTAGTTATCATCTTCCCCCCAATCCATCTCTATGTTGACATTTTTCTTAACAAAGCTACAGTTTCCTTTGTACCCAGCATCTTTCCCTTCCTCTATGATTTTGTCTCCCTGTCTCCCTCTAGTTACTTCCTCCTCCTCCCTCTCCTTCTTTTCTTCCTCCTTCTTTTCTTTCCTTTGGTACTGGCATTCTGCCTCTGAGCTACAACCCCAACCCTATTTTATTTGTAATTTTGAAACAAGATCTTGCTAAGTCGCTGAGGCTTGCCTCAAACCTCCAATCCTCCTGCCTCGGCCCCCCAAGTCCTGGGATTACAGGTGTAAGTTATTGTGCCTAAAAGTCTGTTCTTATTATGCCATGACTGTCATCTCCTCCTCTCATCCAATCCTCAGTATTTCTCTCACCTGGTTCCCTACACCAGCCTTCTCTCTGCCTTACTCAGTCTTCCCATCCCATCTCACACCTCTGCTAGTGCTCCCAATGACCTTTCTAAGACAGCTGATCAGGTCATTGCACTGTCTCTATCCAAGCAGTCAAGTTGCATTGGTTATGCTCTGTTTTTATGTGGTGACTTATGAAACCACCAAGGTCATGCTAAAGACTGTGGGCTGAGGGTTCCTAGAGGAAGTCTTTCACATCACCAGGTGATCGGTGTGGTTCCCAGCCGTCTCTCCACTCGAAGCTCCACGTTTACTGAAACCTCTCCCTTTGCTTTCCAGAATGACATTTTCCTCAGACATTATGACAAAGGGCCGTGCAGGAATAAACTTGGCCACTCGAGAGCATCCGTGATGTGGAACCGAACACAGGTACCTGGCCTTAAAGGGAGCATGAGCTAAATAGGACTCAATGATGGCTTAACAAGCCCACATCTTCATCCTGCCCACTCTGTTCCCTCCATACCCATGCCAGCCTGGGAGGTTCTGGGGAGTTCTGGGGGAAAGTGTGGGACAACTGCCCCCAGTTAACTTAAGAGCAGCTTTTGGGAGAGCAAGTGGAGGGACAGAGGCCCTGGAAAGCCAAGCAATTCACAGCAACCTGCAGAATGCATGCAGATGTGCTTTTCTTTTGCAAAGTGTGGAAGGGCTTTCCTAAACCCTCTAAGGCTTGTGAGCTTTCACAACAGTGCTCTAGAATACTCTGCACCCCTGCTGGGACTTAGATCCTTCTGTACATGCTAGCCGGTGTTTATGCAGCAGGTTCAAAGGGAGTCCTGGTTTGTTTTTTTATAGTGGCTTATATTTATTACAGGCTAGGTTCCTTTCGAGGGAGTCTAATATCCTAGGAATCATTATTAACCTCCTTAGGAGGCTGGTGAGGAAACCGGGGTGGAGGATGAACCAACACCCCCAGGGCACGATTCTGCTGAGTCCCTGGTAGAGCTCGAGTTGGCGTTTGGTTTCTTCTCACTCACTCTTGACTTAGTCCTTTGTATCTTTTCTGTTTGAGTCAGTTTAGACTGTGGCTGAGAACTGGCCAGAAGCTCCTGTAAATGTAACATCTCACAGGCCTGAGATGATGCCTTAGTTGTTTGGGCTGCTCTAACGAGTTATCATAGACGGGATGGCTTAAACCGCAGAGACTTATTTCTCAGAGTTCTAGAGGTTAGTTAGTCTGAGATCTGAGTGCCAGCATGGTCAGGTCCTGGTGAGGGCCCTTCTCCTGGTTCCCAGATTCTGGCTGTGTCCTCACATGGCAGAGAGAAGAAACAAGTTCTCTGGTATCTCTGCTATTTAAGACCCCAATCCCATCATGAAGGTCCCTCCCTCAAAACCCAGGTAACTCCCAAAGACCCCTTTTCAAATACCATCACACTGGGAATTAGGCTTTCATTGTACGAATTGGGGTGGGGCAGGGAGGAACAGAATACAAGCATTCAGTTCATGGCAGATGGTATGATTAGAATTATAAACACGCAGGAAGACGTATACATGTCTTAGTTGTTTGGACTGCTATAACAAATCATCATAGACATAAATGCTAAAATTTGCCTTCTTCTCCATCTCCAGGTGGTGGGGATTCTGGTGGGACTGGGCATCATTGCCCTGGTGACTTCACCCTTGTTGCTCCTGGCCTCCCCATGTATAATCTGTTGTGTCTGCAAGTCCTGTCGGGGCAAGAAGAAAAAGCACGACCCGTCTACCACCTAAAGATGGGTTTGTGTTCATGTGCCACAGCTGTCTGGGTCGTATGAGCCAGACAGTGCGGTGAGAAAACCTGAGTGACCTTCCCTCCTTCTCCTTGCCAAACTTTGGAAGTGCCTGTGCATCCAGACTTTGAACTTGCCTGTGAGCCTTTGGTGTGGGAAAAGGCCAAGGTCCCGGGTGTGAGTGTTCCCGTGTGACAAGAACCAGCTCTGCGGTCCAGGCTGTGGCCGTGGAGCATGTTGGGAGCTTTGGGGTTGCTTGGGAGGAGCTAGTGCATCATCCTCATCACCCTATCATCCGGAGGATCCCACCGGACTGTTCTGCTTCCAGCCAAACTCAAGGAGCCTGGGTGAATTTTCTAATACATGTGTTTTCATGGTTGGCAGCATATGTGCTGAGAAGAGTCTGCTCTGTGTTGATTTGATCACCGTGAGAACTGTGGGGGAAAGCCCTTGGAGGGCTCTCTGCATAGCGAGAGATTCTGGTCTGAGCTCTCGAGCAGGCTGCTGATCTTAGGAGCTGATAGGTTGGTTGTGCCTCTGTGGGTTACAGGGTGTGCTGTTCCCAAAGTTCCCACAGTGACTTGGCAGAGACACAATGGGTTTCTCCTTCTGTGATCTCAGCTTCAAGCGGGAGAAACTGCTGTGCAGAGGGAGTCAGCCCTGCCCAGTAAAAGGGTTGCAGCATGTAAAACAACATGGTCTAATTTAGTCTCTCTCCTTTGGGCAAATGGTACTTTTCTAAGGTGAACAATTCATCCTTACAGCCAGTCGCTGTGGTCTACAAGACTGTTTTGTATGAAATAGGGGTAGAGTGGTAGAGGTTCAAAATGCTCATCACAGACAACAGGGTCTTTCTTGGGCTCTGGGTTCATCCACCCAACAGATTTGGAATTACATCTAAAAGTGCCCATCAGGAGTAAATATTGAAGTCCGTATGTACATCTAGAATCCATAGGACTTACAGCCTGCCTAGAATTTCTGTTCATTAGGCATGCATGGATATACCCAATAGATGTCACAAAAGAAATATTTTCCTAAAAGCCATTCTCTCTGTGATTAAAATGGTTTATCATCAATCAACCCAAATATCTTTTGCATAGTATAAATATAAATTTTGGTTGCAAGTTCATAACTTAGCCAAGAGTATATAGATTCAGAAAGATTAACCCTTAAAACAAGACTTAGTATAGCATCATACCATGTCTGTAAAAACACAAATCAAGATATTACATATTGCCAAACACAGTTCAGAGCAGCACTCTCCTCAGTATAATTTGGTATTGCTCTTTCTGCATCTGTTGGGACAGTTGGAATACTTCCTTTGTGTACAGGGCATTGATAAGACCACAACAAATATATGTAAGAAATAAAACAGAAATGTTTTATGTACCTTAAATAGTTTGGATTTGTATTACCTCATTGTGACTTATTCTTCCCATTATACCATTAGTCAGATTTGCATAAATGATTTTTGAAAAGACGAAACGCTTCCTCCAGTGACAGGATTATATTATCGCCATTAGTGGTGCAGCCTGGTGGTTCAGGAGGATGACATTAAATGTTAACAGAGACCTCTCCTGGAAGCCAGGGATTCCGGATCAGGAACTATTCAGGACCGATTACATTTTCTGAGGTAACTGGGCAACTAGATTATTAAATTGCTGCTATTCTGGACCTATTATCAAAGAATGATGCTTTGTCTACATAATGGAATGTATCCTAAGTGGGGGTTATGTATATTTAAGGAGCTTTAATTCACATGTATATATTGGTATCTGATATGTGTACAGTATATTCATCGATCATGTACTTTTTTATTAATGCATATTAATTATGCAGCATAGCGGGTTTCATTGTATCATATCTACATACACACATAACACATTTTCATCCTTGGTCATGTACTTTTTCACTTTCAGTTTATATAGAACACAGATGGGAACTCTGGGGGAACTTTTGAATGGCAATCACCCAGATTCATTTTTAATAATTTCTTAGAAAATTCTCAATAGTAAGTGACTTTGTTTTCCTTTGAATCTCTGAACACTTCAGGAGAAAAAAACAGAAACAAAAACCCTCTTCCATCAGTGTATTTCATACTAATATAAATATATGCATATATATGTATTTGAATAGTTAATTTGCTTTGTTTTACACATAGCCGGTGTCCTCATTACAGATAAAGGGCATTGATAACTGCTCAGGGCCTCACAAGAACTCAATTGAATTTTTGTACTAAGAATATGAGCTGTGGCAATGGACTCCTCAGTAAACTCTTAGAGCTTGGTTTCACAAAGACTCTCTAAACAGTGGCAGATTTTGAGTAACGTAAAATGCCATGTTCTTAGAAGGAGAGCTTGCAAATTTGGAGTAAATGTAGAAGAAAATATCTATGCTATTTCCTTGGCAAAGTGAAAGGAATTTGTCCTCTCACAGAGATTTATAACAAAATTAGCTACTTATGATTATTATTTATTATTTTTATTTTGGGGGTCAGGTCTAGGGAGTGGGGAGGCATTTATCAAACTGGTTTTAAGTAACTGGATTTAATTTTTTTTAATGTAAAGTGCCTGAAAAATGGTGACTTCTTCCTTAAAAAAGTGAAATGTGTGTGAGTTGTCAGAACCAGCAGGAGCAGGTTGGTAGGTTGAAGCCGCGCATATATCTGGTGCATCCAAGGGCAGGATGGAAGTCAAACCAGAGACAGTTTACAAGGGGAGAGCTGTCAGCTTTGACGTTGGAAGCCGATATGTTCATATTTTGGAAAATTGTCCAATGACAGAGTTTAACTAATTTCCTTCCTATATCGGCCAGCTTTGCCCTTTCCTAATGATTCTATTACAGGAACAATCATGGGTCAACGTAAGAATGTTTGGGTATCGTGACGAACATCTTCTTGCATTTGGAGTGAGTATTTATTCGAAGTAGAAATTGGAAATACTCCACCAAATTGTCAGTCTGAGTGTAACAACTCACCATCCCGAAATACTATCAGATATAATGGCACAACGCTTAGCCTCTGCCCCTGGTAGGAAATTTCCTGCTGTTACTAGGTGGGGAAGCCAGGAGGAAGCCACGTGGAAGCAAATGTTAGGAGCTTAGGCAGCCTGTTTGTTCATGCCATGCGTGTTTGCTTTGGACTTGAAATCTGTACTTTGACAGCGACCTTTGAAAAACAAATCATTCACAGTGTGAATTTTCTTGTAGCCTGCATCACAACAATCATATCTATCTCGGTTTGAAAATCTACATGTTTATTGGAATGTACAACCAATTGGAACCCCAAATTTTCTCTGAAAAATGACTCAGAATCTAAATCTGTGTTTAGCCTTCCCTCCACAGCACTTCTAAGGGGCTTCTCTTTCTGTTCATGAATAGATACCTTTATGTGTACAGAATCCTGTGTGTATGTGTCACTTTAAGAAAGACAATTTCAGAAATGCCTTAGATGAATGACATTTTATAAAGCTGTTAGAATTGATGTCTACAGGCTCTTACATCTCATGTTGATTCATGATCCAGGAAGTTTGTTATATACTTAAGAAATTGCTGTTGTAATATATTTTTCCAATTCTTTGGGAGGAAAATAACTGTGTTAGTTTCTCTAGCCCCAATAAATGTGAGGAAATCGAGTGTGTTAACCTTTGTTGTACTGCTGTAATTCTAGAAACCTCCATTTATCCTCAAAGAGCCAACCAAATCACTATTAACACCTAGGTTCGGAATCCACACACAAAAAAATATCAGAATCTGCCACATCGTCTTACTGTTTATGGACACAGACTTTCTAATTCGGTATGGGGTATCCCACACTGCCAGGGCACAGGAATTGGTCATTATCCAGAGAAATAACCAATAATTCAGGCCTTTAATCATTCTGATAGAAAATGTTGCCCAGCATCAAAGCTGTTGTTTCAGTAAAATAAGGGTTGGACTAAAACTCTCTAAGGTCGTTCTAAGTTTCCGAGAGTCTGCTAGAAGACTGTGTTTCCTTGTTATGATGTTTAAAGAAGGGATTTGCATCCCTTTCTTAGGGCCATTTCCATTTGATCAGCATTCAAGGCAGGACTAGCCTCAAGTCCAGTGGCAGGAGTTGGTCGACAACTAGGACTTGTGTTTCTCTAGAACAGAAAGCTCACTTACTGGTGTTGATGCATTTTTATTGAGTGTTCTAATCCTTCTAAAATGATACATGAGTTCAAAGGTTTACAATTGACTCACAATTCAAATTCTATCCTCCAATTATTCAGTTTTGGGGAAATCAATAAAATCACGTAAAAACATTTTGGGGTTATGACTCCTTAATTTTCTTAATCGTCTCCCGGAATGTCAACATTATTTCATTTCCAAAGTGTGCTTACTGTTTGCTAAGCTTGAATTTGCATTTCCAAAGAAATATTGAATGAACCATTTTATATAGCAGTGATTTTAATCAATGCCCTCACCAGCGAACTCATTGCAATGTAAATTATGAATCTAGTGAAGTTGGAGGAGAATTATAATTAGGTTTTTCTGTAATTCAATTACTTTAATTTGTTAGATGGCAAATCTAGCTTTTCTTTAGATCCTGATAATTGTGTCCAACTCTACATTATGAGACAGAAAGAAATGTATTTCTTTAAACAATTTGTCAATAGCTACTATTTGTGTATTTTTACATAAACTATTTAAAGAGCTTTTGAGAACAATCTTGTGAGTAAATAGAGCAGATATTAGGTCCATTTCATGGGAGAAAGCAATGGCTGAGTGTTCATGTCTTGGCAAGGGCAGCTGAAAAAAAGAATCAGGACTCCTTGAAAATACTAGAACATTCTTTCCTTGGTTGGTGATGCCAAGCCTGTCTTCACTCACCAATCTGTGGGTCCAGGAGAATGTACTCCCTTCCAATTATCTGCACCTGCATCAATGGAGGTATAGATAAGAGAGTAATTTATATTTCAAATGATCATTTAGAGTCTGTGTTTTGGGGTGCATGACAGCATGCAGAGGCCAGATAGTCACCCCCTGAGTGGAACCCCGTCACCCCTTGAGCTCAGCTAGAGAAAGGCAGGAGGCAGAGGGTGATTCACTAGAGAAGTAACAAGGCCACCTGCATCTGACATGCTTCTATGGGAACCACAATGATCTCTGGCTCCACACACTTCCAACTTCAAGGTGCTGGCCTCTCCCCAACTAAGTATGTCCCCACAGGTGTCTTTTGATGTTTACAATCCAGACTCCCAGCCATTTGCTAACCCAGAGCCAAAGCTCTTCCTATTAACATGACTAGCTTGTACTCCAATACGTATTTGGCGGCCTATCATTAAATAAGCCAACTGGCAGTTTCAGAGGCTAGGAATGAGGTTCTAAATAATGAACTTCATGAATTTCTGATGCAGTTGAAAAAGCTGTGCTTTGAATTCCATTTTCTGCCTTCGTGATTTTCAATTTTATCAGTCTCCTATTTGTTTTCAGTCCCCCCCCCCCCCTTTTTTTTTTTTGCCTGAGCTAGATCTCTCTCTCTCTCTCTCTCTCTCTCTCTCTCTCTCTCTCTCTCTCTCTCTCTCTCTCTCTCTAATGTCAGAGCTAGAAAATTCAAGCTTTTGGTGAAAAAGACATGAAATCCAATGTTAGACATTTTATCTTGTAGTTTCTAATGACAGCATGATTTGAGGGTGTATGTTTTCTCTTGGGGATGGCTGGATTAATATTAATACTATAGGACACATTCAAATAAAATGAGCATGCAGGTATTCTTGAGGCAAATTATGAGACTTCTATCAATTAGCCTGGACTCAGGTTTTGAACCCAGGCCAATTCATCTTAACTAAAAGCAAACAAATTCAACATTCCACGCACAGCCTGCCTGTGTGTCCCAAATTCCAGCCTGGCTCTGGGACTTTGGCAACAAGGGGCACGTGAACTGGTGATGGAACAGGGCTGGCAAATTCAGTGTCACCAGGGCACACGTGTCCAGTGGCATCTGCTGTCCTCTCTGCCCTCCGCCAATCCAGGGGGTATAGGATTGGAGACATAGCCTGGGCTTTCAATAGATGCTCCGATTCCAGGCCCAGCTCAGCTCTTCACTGGTGGTGTGGTCCAGAGCCAGCCATGTATCACACAGTGTCATTTCACCCCAATCTCAGCTCAAGAGAGACTAGATGAGCGCCCCAGCGTCAAAGTGCATCTCAGTGTTGTTTGTTGGGAGGCGAGAGGAGAGGGAGCCATTGCATTGTGTAGACTTGAAGCTATCAGTGTAGACAGCGAATTTTCAGCCAGACGCTGTCCCAAAAGGAGACGACGAGAGGACAGAGCTGGGCAGTCCTGAAATGCTTTGCAAGCTTACGAATGTTTGTTGAGGGAGGTCTGATCCCCTTCCCGTAAATGTTTTGTCTTTGTAGTTAAAATTTTTTTTCTTCACGTCACTTTTCCACAAAGAAGTATTTCACAAAATAAAGCTATCTCATTTTGTCCTCAACTAAAATGGAGCTGAGGCATACATGCACACAGCACTCATTTAACCCCTCCCTCTACCAGCTTGTACCTCATTAAGATGTATGATTGCAATGCACCACTAAAAATAAAGTGGGGATATGTGGAGAGGAGAATATTGCATTTATATCAACCCAATGATTTTTTGGAGGGAAAGCTTATTGTATAAACTCACACCCAAAGCCTTATGGTAGGCAACGAGTTTCCAACATATTTCGTTTGCTCCTCCTATTACGCTAAAATGCAGATACTGACATGACTACTCTGCCCTAAATTACAGGTGGGAGATGAGACTCCAGGACTTGGTGACAGGACACCAGGTCATAAAGCAGGTTAGTGACAAAGCTAGAATTTGATCTCACATCTTGAAGGATCGAGCCCAGGACCTCTTAGCATTATTTTAAAAATTTAAAAGCAACTTAAAGCAACACCTGTCTTAACTCCAGTTTCCATAGATCAGAAATCTGACTTGGTGTGTCTGGGTTCTCTGCCCAGAGTGCCCCCAGCTTGAACTCAGGCTCCCGGCTAGGGCTGGTTCTCATCTGGAACTTGGGTGCCTCCTCTTCCAGGCTCACAGGGTGTTGTCAGAAATCAGTTCCTTCTCTCACCTCCCAAGCCTGCGGGGCTCTTCCCCTCCAAAAAGTCTTCCTCAACTGCACATCTCTTTGACCTGCTCTTCTGACACACCTCTGCCTTTCATTATTTAAAATGTGTGTGTGTGTGTGTGTGTGTGTGTGTGTGTGTATGTGTGTGTGTATTGGAGATTGAGCCTGATGAGGTAGCTTAGAAGTGAAATGTTAGGTAGAAGGAGGTATCGGGAAAATTCATAAAAATATAGTTTTTAGCCTTTTAAAAATCTGGAGAGTGTGAGTCCAAAACTCCACCCCTTGGAAGTTTTTTCTTTGTTTCGGCCCAAGAGAGACCCGTACCGCCAAATTCCGGAAGAGCCCAGCCCACCTAAGCAGAACAC